>JAHWFO010009445.1:316927-347206 GCA_023313115.1 Rhysida immarginata | reverse complement strand
TATTATTATTATTATTATTATTATTATTATTATTATTATTATTATTAATTGAGCACACTAAATGGATTCTAGGAAAAGTAAGTCATTTCGTCAATATAAAACACACTCAATTGTCTTTTAAAATGGTGACAAGACGACGAACAGGACTACGCTTTATATTCAAGAGCCTGGCGTCCTAAGTTCCAACGGCAGATCGTTCTAAAGCTTTATAGCGTTATAAGGAAAATGTTGGTCTCCGTGTTTGGATTAATTAACCATTGTCGAATGGTTGACTATTGGATATTCTCCGAAACGTATGACGTTAGACAGGTCATTTACTAGCCCAGATTTCCTTATATGTTCAAGTGTGAGCAATTTCTAGAGGTAACAGATGTTGGTCATTGACTCATATGTAGAAAAGTTATTGTGTGACACCCCAACCCGTCTGCCCTGCGAGGGTCACCTAGAATTCTTTGTTTCGTAAGTGGAATACAGAGATTGACGCTGCGAGGTATATATAAACAATAAATATCTTTTAATTCAACAAAAGCGCAAGAGGTGCAAACCTCTCGATGTACAGATCAATAATTTCCAAATATGATCAGTTTAGGACCACAGAAATAATAGTATATCAATATCAAAACGTAATATGACTAATAAATACCAAGAATACAATTAAACTCAAATCAAATCAGATAGCCCCGTCACATATCGTCTGGAGTGGCGCAACTGGTATTCACATTTGGCTGTTCATGTTGTTCTCAAGTAAAGAAAACATCAGTTTCGACTTCACTCCTCTGTACCACTATCAAAAGTTCTACTGGCCGTTCCAGTATCACCAGATAGCTTCTATCTTTTCGTAACCAACATTGGGTTCATCATTACATTCTTACACATCATGAATGTTCCTTGTGCCCCTTTATAATATTCGAGGAGTGGCACTGGCCCCAGTAGACTTTTTCCTATTCCCAAAAGTGAAGTCCTCCCTCAAATGACACCACCATGGGATCCTAAGTGCCGTCAAAGAAGCTTGCACGCGTACCCTTAAGAACCTTCCGGAATCCGCCTACCAAGGAGCCTTCGAATCGTGGAAAAGCCACTGACAAAAGTGTGTCGACGCTCAAGGGATGTACTTTGAAGAATTTTAAGGTTTTGTACCAATATCTCAAATAAATCTATTTTTCCGAAACTTTTCCCTTTACTTTTTATACTCACCCTGTATAATTCAATTATTTTGTTGCATGATAGGGCTGTCCAAATTATTGCATAATTGCCGGGTCCAGGATGCAGAACGTTCAAATGACGCTGATAATCGATCCCATTAGTGGAGAAGTCCATCTTCATTAAACTGCTTCAAAATGAGATAAGCAGAAAAAAAAAAAACAATTAGCACACAAGATATTTTCTTCAAATTTAGTAAGGAAAAATGAAGATTAGCAGAGAAATTAGTTCAACACAACACAAGTAATTAACGTTCGACCAGGATTCATTAATCTTAAATTTTCTTTCTTAGAAAATTTATTATACAGAGTGATTAAAAATTTATTACATCAAAGCTATTCAGATTATAGACACACCACATACGGATTCTTAAAGAAAAACTCGAAGTTTATTCTGACACAGTCAAAGATGTTCAATATGCCTCCCTGTAGTCGAATTCGTCCCAAACACGCATTAACATATCTCCATCAATCCCAAGTATCGCTACCATAATGCGTTCTTTCAGCTCGTCTAGGTCACGGAGAATGGGTAGGGTGAAGACCTTGTCTTTTACACATGCCCATAAAAAGAAATCACAGCGGTAGATTGGTCGAGCAAACCATCACCTGGAACTTGCAAAGTGGCCACCGCAGAGCTCCGACCTCACACCTCGTGATTTCTTTTTATGGGGGTGTGAAAAGGACAAGGTCTTCACCCTACCCCTTCCCCGTGAACTAGAGGAGCTGAAAGAACGCATTACGGTAGCGATACCTGGGACTGATGGAGACATGTTAATGCGGGTTTGGGAGAAATTCGACTACCGCATTGATGTATGTATTTATTTATTTACTACATTCCAACGGGAAATCCCATATATACAAATAAAACAGGAAAAAAGAAAACATAATATAATTACATAACAGAAAAAATATTTAAAAAAAATATAATAAATTATTGAAGGAGAAAGAAAAATCAAAACTGTTAAAAAAAAAAAAACAGTATATTTAAAAAATACCATCAAAGGTTAAAAGAAAATTCTTTATATCAGAGACATTACAATTAAAAAGATCAATATAATTAGATATAAAATTACCTAATCTTTGAATACGGATAATAATAGAATTATCCTCGTAATTCGTAGTACAACGAGGGATAAAAAATATTTCGATACTACGTGTAACACTGGGAATCTTAATATTAATATGACTCAGTAAAATGGGAGAATCGATTAAGCCATTCACCAATTTAAAAAGAAAAATGCCATCATGCATCGTTCTTCTCTGAAGTAAAGGAATAAGACCCGAAAGAGAACTCAATATTTGAAGACATTCTAGGTAAACCAAAACCAAAATGATAATTTAAAAAACGTATAAATCGATTCTGAACTGCTTGTAATTCAATAATTAAGCCTTGATGATAAGGGTTCCAAACAATAGAAGCATATTCAAGAATTGGTCTAACCTATGTACAATAAAGAAGACTGAGGGTAGAAGGCCGATCAAAAAATTTAAAAGAACGTAGTAACAAGCCAAGAATTTTATTTGCCTTCCTGATAATACGACTAATATGAACGTCAAAACTCAATGAACTAGTAAAATTAACACCAAGGTCTAATACCCAATCACAACGAGATAATTTGTTATCCGATATACAATAATCAAACTTAATGTAAGTGTGAGATTTATAATAAGACATACATTTACATTTATTAGGATTTAAGATCATTCGATTCAGGTTACACTAGTTATAAACTATCTACAGCAATTCACAGTCCTGTAATGGAAATTAGAAAATAGAGTTTCGCATCATCTGCAAAAAGCAACAAACGTACACCAACCAAATTAACTAAATCATTAATAAATAGATTAAATAAAATTGGACTAAGATGTGAGGAGCCTTGAGGGACACCTATGCGAGCAATAAAGGAAGAGGAATATGAAGATGCAAATCTTACTGTCAATTGACGCTGCTCAAGATAAGATTCGAACCAAGCAAGTAAGGAACCAGTAATGCCACAAAGTTTCAACTTAAGCTTAGTTTCCATACATGCGTTTTTAACTGCGTCTCTGCGTCTTGACGCACGTATCATGGAAACAGATATCTGCGTCTCCGAATCTTGGTAGATGTGCGTCTGGAGTTCATGCGTCTGGACGCAGAAAAGTGAAGTAGATAGGCTTTCTACTTCTTGACGCACTTGTAAATGCGTCTCAAATCTTTCTAGATCACATGATTGTTTTGCGCAAGCGCACTTGCTTTGTTAACCTTCCAGCGGGCGCGCCCTCTAAACGAACGCGAAAGGTCTAATTTATTTTTATATAAATTTTCAAGAGCGTACCTTTTAAAATAATGTTGTAATCATTTATTTTATTTAAAATGAAATGAAAACAATGTAAACATAAAAGACAATAACGATATAAAATGACCAAAGAATTACCGAAATGACGTGAAAATAAAATAAATGAAATTGCCAATATTTCCACTGTACTATTTACATTTGTGTAAAGATGAATTAAAAGTGTAAAGATATATTGGAAAAAATGATATAAATAAATGAATTGAAATTTAGATATAAAAATATTTTTATTAGAACCCAGTACCGATGTTTTCTTTTATTTAGGTTTGCATGTACAGATAATGCTGTACATGCTACGGTAAGAAAGCAGAGGAATCCTTCCATCAATTCCTTTTCTTCATTTGATGGAATCTGTGCTCGGACACCAGAAATTAATAATGATATTTTAAGAAATCCGAAAAACACCAAGGTGGTGGCATGATGGTTAGAGAGAAGCTTCTCCCTCTAACGAGAAAAATTGCAAAACATAAACTCATGACGCATGCGCAGTTGAACTTTCTGCGTAGACTTCATGCATGCATGGAAACTGACACTTGCGTTCGAATTAACTGCGTCAAGAGCTGTTGCAATGTGCGTCTACGTGCGTCCAGATGCACATTTGCTTTCTGCGTCGAGACGCAGTTATAAAAGCGTCTAAAATGCAAACATGGAAACTTAGCTTTACTCAGAAGTAAAACATGATCGACTTTATCAAATGCCTTTGTAAAGTCTAAGTACGTATATAACATCCATCTGTTGATGACGCTTAAAGGCCAGTAATATATCCTGTTCAAGAGTCACCAATTTTGTAACAGTATTACGATCAGTATGCCGTGTCACGACAGGGGGGCATATTGAACATCTTTAACTGTGTCACAATAACTTCAAGACTTTTTCTTTAAGAATCCGTATGTGGTGTGTCTATATTCTGAATAGCTTTGATGTAATAAATTTTTAAAAGTGTGAAGTTCTTTTGTAATCACTCTGTAATTTCAGTTTCCAAGTACTTGCAAAAAACAGATAGCTAATTCCTCCAGTCTTCAATACACAGTAGGCTAATACATTTGTTATACGCAGGTAAGTCAGGAAACAAAGACAATCGAAAGCAGCTCTTTAATAAAACTTTATATGTCCAATATCTGCTAACAGATATGCCCGCAGCTTCCAAGGGAAGTATCCAATTAATTATAAAGTCTATGTGAGATAATAAAAATCCTCTTTAGATACTCTTGTAATGAGAATATTAATTTGATGGCAACTATTCCATGAACCCGGAGAGGGGGAGGGCAGATAATAAATCGGTGGCAATTTTCCCGTCATGATTAAGGTTTCTTTATGAAAAGCGAAATATTCGCCTTTATACTAGCGTTTCACTTTATCCAGCGAATCCTCCGAAAAGTTTTGTTCATTAATAATAAAAGTCACTGACCTTCTTTAAATCACAGTTCCATTGTTCTTGGCTTTTCCATGCTGCAATTGCACCTTTGCAGCTCGACTATTACTGTCCACTTGCTTTAACTCGTCTTTGTTTTTCATTTCTATACACGGATTCTGTGATTCCATGTCTCGAAACGTTTCTTTTTCTTCGTCGAAATGAGAACCTCTCCGTCCTTCCTCCGCTTCTCCCCAAACTCGTAATTGAACTGCTCTCTTCTGTCCTTCTCACTTCCGTTTTCCGAGTTTTTATCCTTTTCTTCGTAACGCCCTCTGACGGGCTCATAAAGAAATTGCTGTTCCAAAATATCTTGGTTTTCTGTTTCCCACTGTATAATGCTCATGACATAGACAAGTTTAACTTTATGGCTCTACTATATTTTCTTCTAAAGTAGTCGACTGTTTCGGGAATTTCTTTAAACCATTTATGTGGGTATTTAATGTGATTACAAAATGTTTGACTATGAACTTTGACACGTAATTGTTTATAATCGATATACTGTTGGATATATTTATTACTTATATTAGCTTTAGTGCGGAAATTTATTATCAATTCGTGATGTTCCCTAATCAGTAGATTTCGAATAGTCAATTCACTTAATTTGGATTTTCCTCCTCGGCCAGACCGAATAACAACAATTCCAGTAAAATTAAACTTCCGAACAATACCAGCCTGAGACTTTAAGTTATTAATTCCTTGCGAAGCTAACAAGGAAGATAGCTCCGGCGCTGATAAGTATCTGAATCTGCCATACAATTGTCAGATTCCAATTTGAAATTCCTATTTGAAATAGTACATCATCACTTGAAGGGCTAATTTAAGACTTGTTATTGGTAGAATAATAATACCCTTCTAATGATCGTTAACAATGGATGACGTTTCCGACCTTGACTCAGGCCTTACCTCTCGTTGGTCACGGCCGCACACGAAGACGAAACGCCAAAAACGTGCGATTAATTACAAACCCAGCGTCAATAAACTTCGGACACCAAGTAATTTGTCTAAAAACTCAGTGAAAAGTGCATACAGAGGATTGCAGGCTAATGAAAATAGATTTACTGAGTAGATGGAACAATATCAACATCGATTTACAATCAATTTAATGGTGTGAAATAATTTATCCAAATTTATGTAAAATTGCGTTGTCAACAGGTTTCAAAGAACTTATTACACAAGGGGTCACCAGCATATAGAACTTTCCTGAAGGCTGTAGAAACGCCCAGAATGCTTTGCAACAGGCTTTAAAAGCACCGTCCACGCGACACAGCACAGTATTCGTGTTGTTTTGAATCATGGGACGTGGTAAGCCAGTAGAAACGTGTATACGGCAAAATATTATACAGCAGTTCTAGAATAACAAATCCCAGCGAGCTATTGCCCATGAATTATCAGTTCCACTCTCTCTCTACTCTTAATGGGATCATCAAGCGTTTCAGAGAAATCGGGAAAACAGAACCAGGGACTGCACCAGGCAAGCAGCGATTATTGAATGTTAGGGACCTACGAGTATTTCAACGTTACATTGTGAAAAACAGGCAAGCTCCCATAAGTGAAATGACTGTTTGGGCTCGAGAATATTTTCATATACCCATACCCGAAAGCACAGTTCGCCGTTACATCAGAAGATGCAACTATTACTTATACGCTACAAAGAGGAAGCCATTTATGAGCACTGTAGCTAAGCGTCGCCGGGTAGCATGGGCCAGAACCCATCTAAAGTGGACCCTTGCTCAGTGGAATAGTGTTCTGTGGTCCGACGAGTCCACCTTTGCAGTGATGTATGGCAACAACGGTCGCAAGGTGCTAAGGACCAAGCACGAAAGTAATCATCCCGACTGTTACCAGAGGAAAGTTCAGAAGCCTGCATCGCTGATGGTCTGGGCTGCATGAGTGCAGCCGGGACAGGATCGCCTCCTTTTGCGAGGGCACTATTAACTCTGCTGCCTATATAAACATTCTTCAACAGCATCTGCGTCCATCCCGCCAAAAGTTGTTCAATAGAAGACCAAGCATCTTTCAGCAGGACAACGCAAAGCCCCATGCTGCTCGGAACACCAAGGCTTGGCTACAACAGCAGCGTTTCAGGGTGCTTGACTGGCCTGCCTGCAGCCCAGATCTGTTACCCATTGAAAATGTATGGCGCATTTTAAAGCGAAAAGTCAGACAGCGGAAGCCTCGAACACTGCAGCAGTTGCGGGCGTATATTTCCGAAGAGTGGGACAAAATTCCAGTAGAAACAACGCAGAAGTTAGTGTCCAGCATGCCTCAAGGACTTCGGAGCGTCATTCGTCGGAAAGGTGACGCCACTACTGAGTGCAATAAACGGTACGGTTTACGGAGTTCATTGCAACGTGTTGAAAACGGAATATTACAAAAAGTCGCTTATTTAATTTTCTCGTTTTTTATGTTAAAATGCTATATGACAGTTGTACTAAAGCTCTGTGCACTCAATAAAGTAATTTTCATTTGTTTACAATTAGTTTCGTTGTACTTATCCAAAATTCTGTAGGTGTCTGAAGTTCATTGATGCTAGGGTTGTACATTAATTAACATCTCCACCCCTAATTTTCACCCATGAAATCTCTCCTGCAATCAAATAGTGTGCTTAAATGCTAGGGTAAAAGTGACAAATAATGATAATATTAACGAGATCAAACGTAAAAATAAAATCAATATACGCATATTTAATGTCATGTAAATTTTAATTATAGCAGAGTAAACTTCGTTAACATGTCAGTGTGACAAGGAGGAACAAATGCAATCTTAATTTTCATCATCAATTTAAAAAACAAAACTTCTTGTAAGGTTTTTTACAATTCTTGAAATAAGGTTTACAGTGTTGATTATTCTTTCCTTCCGTCGTTGGAGGACGATGAACTTGATCGAGGCTCCAAAGATCTGTTCGTGTCATGGAATTCACTTGGCGCAAGATTTTCTAGGTCATTTTTAATCTTGACGAGCAGAATGGTGAAAGAAGATAATAATTACAAAACTCAAATGAATTGGTGGTTGTTACTGCAAACTTGGAAAGCAGCAACTCGTTTTGGTAAGTCAACCGTGACTAAGAAACTACTGTATCAGGAAAATCAATAACATGTATTAGCAAACAATGACACAATACTCTGTTCAACGAAAGTTTGAGTGGGTGTGTCCAGTTAAACTTCCAATTTCAATTGTTAGACATTGTTGCCAAAGTAGAATTAACAACATTAAACAACTGAACTTAGAAGCTTAACTGGACACGCCTACTCCAACTTTCGTTGGATAGGTTATAATAGTTGAATATGTTGAGAATAAAAAAAAAATGGCAATACTTAAGATTTCACATTTAAGCCTTCAAAATTCTAAATACCCCAAATTAAGACCCCCTTTCATGTAAAACCCGTTGGGCGCCCAATGGGAATACTCGCTTTAGCAAAAGGAATGAAGGGTCCCACGCTGAAATGCGAAGTATATGGGAAGTATTTAATGTTAAAAATACTCTTTAAAAGTTTCTCCTCTTTCTTGCATGGTGCAGGGTCCTGAAGCATCTATACGAATTCGTTGCAGGGATCTGCACTGAGTTCTGGAGGCCCAATGTCCTTAATTGCCAGGGTGCTTTCCTCTCCTCTCGTTAAATAAATATCGTTAACACTGCCCAAAATGAACATATCAGTAAAAGATTTATGTTCGAATCGTTTACCTTGATTAAATGAATCCTTTCTTGAGTCGGGCTCATTTCTGTAGATGATTCCGGTCCTTTCGTAACCTGGCATACGTAAAGAGGTTTATTCTTCTTGTGAGGGCGAAGTACATCATCGTTCTCTTTTGTCGGATAACCTCTTTGATTGCAGTGGTTCCTTGAGTAACCTCCGCTGGGCGAATTAACTTGAACGTCTTCGTTGCCGAATTGATGTATGGTCCTTGGAATTGCAAAAGACAATAGAAGGATAATTAAAATTCTTTGTGAAAGTTTTAAATATCTGCGACGTTGATTTATTCTTCTTGAGTGCATGGCCTAGGGATGCATTATTCGTTCATGGAAATCCTGCCTCTGTAAACGGTGGGCCTCACTTCTGGATTCGAATAATAGAAAATATCCTGCTGAGCTCGAGACGGAAATTCAGAGGGGCATCTCTCGCTGTCGGAGCTACATGTATGGCTGATGTTGATTGCCCCAGCGAACACCCTAAACAGGATCTTAAAAACAAGATGTTCAGGCGCACATGCTTTAAGAGTCGAGCAGCCCTTTATTAAACGCCTCTGATTGAGACTCGTTCGCCCAAAGGCGTTGGAAGTATTATGGTCCATGGGGAACCTGAAATGATGCCCACAAGTATTATGGTCCCCCGATGATCACGCAAAGGCATTTGGATGATCACGCCTTTTAAATACAGCTGATGCCATTCGAGGTGGAGGAAGGACTTTATATGTGCAGCTCCTTTCCTTTATACCATTGTAGATGTCAGGTTTGTCCCATGCATCCTATCGATTCGAGCAATCCACAGTTCTCTGTCTTAAAGACGATATGCAATGCCGGCGGAATCGTCCATCCGGAATCGCACTGCCTGGTAAGAAAGACTCGCAAGCCCAAAATGTTGCTTGAGACGATTCCAGATGGTCTTTGCGAACGAGCACTCATAAAACACATGTTCGATGGATTCATCAACACCACAAAACAAGCATCCAGCAGATCCGACTACTCTCCATAGATGGAGACGCTAGAGAGTGTAAAATCCGTGGAGCAGCAGACTACATTGATACTTGATTTCATTACCTTTAAGATGGCTGACAGCGGATAATCAAGTTGCAAACGAAAGGTCTTAGTGGTCGCACCCTGGTCGGAATGCTGGAAGAACCATTCAAGATGTAGGTTACCACTATCTTGTGGGTCGAGTTAACTTAGTCCGGAAATAAAAGTCACTAGATCAAATTGTATATTTTTGTAAAAGTGCGGATTCGTAAATTAATCGTCACTGGCAACGAAAATGGAATCGGCGGGCTTTTCACCTTAAAAAAGAAGCGAAGACGTAGAAACATAAATTTCGCCAAAATAGGAGGGGGAATGAGAAAAATACGGATCAAAGCGGACATTCTGGCTGCAATGAGGTAATGCTGGATGTCTGGCAGCCCTACTACCCCCCCTCCCCCCATCAAAGGGGATGAAGATAAAGTCACTCCTGATTGGGTAACGACTTCCACCATATCCCCGCACATACTTTACGATTATGCTGCGCATTTCTTGTAGCTGATGGTAAGATGGCTAGGTGAACAGGCTCTTAGAAGACAACACGGATAAAACGTGAGTTTTAATAAACCGCACCCTGACAAATATCGATGTGGTAGAACGAGAGTCCATATCCGGTAGGAAGGAAAACACATGTCTTAACACTGTTACTTGGCCTCACCATGATATTGGGAAGAGTTTAAAATAGTCACTAGTCCAGTTTAGGCTTGACGAGGTTGATGGAGTTCCCCCATCAAAGTATTAAAGTGGTCGAAAGTTCATTGTAGATGCTCAGGTAATACGAATCCGACGCCAACAGCACTATGCCGTCTGCATACACCAGCGCATCTCCAATCTTCTGGGTGACAATTAAGGTATTGTCGTAATGGTTCCAAGTAAAAAATATACAGGAGGGGGGATAGAGGGCACCCCTGCCTGACACCTTTTAAGAGTTCGAAGGTGGGCGATATGGAACCATTAATCGCCACATATGATTATGGCCGAAGCATACAGTGCGGAAGTAGCTGTATCAAAAACCCGAAGATGACAATTACGAAAAATTTCAACAAGATTAAACAGAGTATAAATAAACCGACTTTAATGAAACTTTCACTATCGCCTGGTTTTATCAGTCCATATCTTGAAAATTACTGAACAGATTTTGATGAAACTTGGATTTATCCCTAAGTTGAAAGATACTTAATCCAATAAAAAAGAATTATTGCAATTCAATTTCTAGTTTCTGAGAAATACGTGGACAAACATACATACACACACTTATGAAATTTGGCTTACTTGTTTAGAAGCGCACATAGACTAACATATCTGAATATTGTGCAATTCCAACAATATTACATGCATACGCATCGAATTAATAACCTCCTTATTTTGAAGTAGCTTAAAAAGAAACACATTGTTTACTTTGTCAAAGGCTCTATTCTGATCAAAGCAAGAGTCTGGTGACGAACATGAGCCTCCTCCATTACACACATCAAATTAGCAGGGGTAATTAGATGAGTCTGGTAATTAAGCTATCAGACATCCTGCGAGATGGAATAGAGCAGGGCTGTCCGGGATCGAAGAACTTGTTGGTGAATGGTTTAAGTCTTTGCTGAAAGACCCAGTGAAAATCTTATAGTCTGTGTTTGTCACAAAGCATTGCGACAGATGTGAGTACAGAAGTGTATATTTAAAGCAGACGATCTCTGCTAGAAAATAATGTTGGCTGTAATCTGGCTCCATCTGTTGACAATATGCCGCGGATTGTCAACTTGTTAGAGGAGCAAATGATAGACAAGAAGCCGCGTAGGCGGAAGTCATGCTGGCAGCGTGGAAAGGTGAGCAAAAGGTTAGAGCGTGAGCTGGAGACTCGAATAAGTGAGAGCGATTCCAAGAACGGCGAGAGAGAGACAGGTATTTCGAGTCCAGAGCAAAATTCGACAGGAATACCGACTGTGGCCGTCTCTCCGACGGAAGCCCAGATTACGAGGACAGTAAATGTGGCTACAGACTTTAAAGTATCAAACTCGCCATGTTCGCCAGCGAAAATTGAACTATGTGTGAAAGCGACGAGCGAAAGCGGTGCATGTGCTACAAGTAATTTTATATTTCCTCGAGTTTTCTCAGCAGGTTCGTCAACCGTGCTCGTATCTCCGACGGGGCCAAGCAGTAGAATGACGTAACAGAGCGTTTTCGATGACAACGCTAGTGATAGAAGCCAGTGTTTCATCAACACCATTTCTCTAGAAATGCAGCAGTTTCTACTAGCAAGCCAGCCCGCGTTTCTACGCCAGGACTGTCGTAATTTTATCGGACGTCATTCTTCAAGACTGCCGCATTCTTCAACCAATTCTCACGGATAGAGAATTGCCATTCAACGCCCGAGTGTCGGGTATTTTCCCCTGGACCCTGTGTCAAGTGGATTTTCGCACTGTGCAAGGCGATCAATGCTATCTATGAATGCTCTCCTGCAGGGCCATGGTAAGGTGAGCAAGATACTCATCTCAGCTCAACAACTGAGGGAACAGGGGTTCAACAGGAGGTGATGAGAAAGGGAGAACAGCATTTGGCAATGCACAGGCCATTTATACATGGAATTGTATAGTGAAAAACGTGGTCCCCTATATTATTTTTGACGTTTTGAACCGGAAGTAGTTAACCGATTTTTTCCACCAACGAACTCAATCTTCCGATTTGCCTAAGTTGTCGAATGGCGAAAACGGAAGTCGAAAATTTGGAAGCGTTCGAAAGCTAAAGCACCAACATACAGACGGACGCACATTGTGAAAACATATGCGTCCTAATAAATGAAATAATTAGGTATAAATCAAAATATTTTTATGGAAAGATATACTCAGCAGTTCGAATAGTCCGTTGTTGATCCGATGACTTCAGGATACACACTCTGGTACATTTCATCTGATATTATATATTATATATATATTAATAAAACTTCCGATGCCGTCTTCTTTGATGTCTGATGGTGGACAGACGTTGGTTGAATTTTTTCTTGAAGATCAGGCGAAATTGAAACGAAGCTGTATAATGTCAATGTTGTAATTATGTAGAATGTTCAGACCTCAAAGAAGACGGTTGGTTGATTTATTAGAAATTTTGGCGTCGACTACTAAGGTCATTTTGCGCCTTTTACACAAGTTATATCTGTACGCAGCTCGGGACAAGCATAAACATCCATGCCGACGGCGGGATTCAAACCCATGACCAGGCAGACTCGAATACTAGAAAGCCTACGCTTTAGCCCTCTCGGCCACCTGGCAGGCACAAAGAAGACGGCATCGGAATATCTATTAATATGAACATATATATAACATCAGATGAAACACCACGGTGAGCATCCTGCAGTCATCGGATCAACAACGGACTATTCGAACAGCTGAGTATGTCATTCCATAAAAACATTTTGACTTACATCTAATTATTTCATTTGTTTTTTATCGATTTCTTCTTTGGGAACTTATCATAATAAACTATTTAAATATTCTAATTCCCATTAAAATATTTGAATGACTGAAAGAATGTGATCACAGGTGCAAGCGGGCGAAATGAGATTCCTGAGAGATGTGGCAGGTGTTACCCTACTAATTAGAGTACATAGTGGTCTTTAGATGTTACAGTAAGACGTCACTATGCATGCATTTTTTGCCATGCTGCTTTTTGGTCTTCTTAATTAGATTAAGAATGTAGGATATGCATTATTATTTTTAAAAGCATATGATATTATAAAAAAGGAGAATGCTTGTTTCAATGACAAACATATAACAAAAATTGCTGTAAATTGGAAAAAATTATTTGTCGGGACTGGAACCCAAGACAAATTATAAAGGACAATTGCAATAGCAGCTATGCCACAAAATAAGGAACAAAAACGAGCTGTTAAGCTTTCCTTGGGCTGTCACTTACTTTACAACTCGATTAAGCTTCATCAAAATTAGTAAGATAGCACATCATGTCTCATCTCGTTTATCTGGTCTTACTGATGTCAAGAAACTGTTTTATATCGGAAAGGTAAAGCAGTCGTTAATAAAGTTGTTCGGCTTCATGGGAGAGTTGAATTTTGATCTCTCTCGAAAGACCTTTAAAGTTTTGGTTAACGAATTTTTGATTATTTTTCTTAAGAGCAGTTTGTTCATTGGGATTTTCACCATTTTTTATCTATAGCCCGGAGAAGATTTGTATGGTCCTTCCTACAGTTAAACCAGAGGAAATCAAGTTGTTGTTTCCCAAGGGCGTTCGTACTCTCCCTATGCCTTCCAAGACATGTAGATGGACCTTTTTTTTAGGATTATTTTTTTTGATTAAGTATACACAAATGGTTTTTGTAAGCCTTTAAAGAAATGCTTATTGTTCTTAGTCTTTCATTCTGTTATTGTTACTGGAAATAAAGGAAACTTATTATACTATTAAGCATTGTTTTGCATGCAAGTTTTGACAAACTTGGCTTCTCATAGCACGATTGTTCATATTGAGAAAAAACATCTTAAACACATTTCTCTCGCGTGATCATTCTTAACTCCCAACACAGTTAGCATCGGTATCTCCATTTCCAAGTTAGGAGGCAAAATCGGAAAGTAACGCCATTTATTTTTTTCAAAGAAAATTACAAAGCATGCAGGTAATCAACTAAGTGCAGCTGAAACTACACGTGTTTATCGACTTTTTCACATGGCACCTCGATGATTTAGGGATTCATTTCAACGCTGCACCAATTTCAGAATACCTCGCTTATAGAACTCCGTCGGCTGCGAGTACAACCACTGACGCACAGCAGATCGAGTTCCTCTTCAGACTCAAACCTCTGACAACCAAGAAATCTCTAAATGAGACCAAAGAGGTGGTTGCCCGAGGGTGCCAAGTCCAGACTTAGGCTGGATGTTCCAGCACTTCCGAACCGAAACGGAATATGTATTGAGCAAATGGTAAGCAGGTCAATAGAAGAATCGGCGATCACTAGACTACAAAAAGAGGTGAACGGCCAAGTTTTGATTCAAGACATCGAGAGAAGAAAGGGAATTGCAACAATATCAAGTATACATCTAAAGTAAGATTACGTGAGTAATAAATTATATAGACTAGCAGTGGCATCTTTGGAGAGGTCCATCCATTGTGAGCATTTTAAAAAAATGTTTGAAATTTTCATTAAGAATTTTTACTGTATTAAGTCTAAGCGTTTTCATCTGTTTATTTTTAAGAAATTTCAAAATTTATTCAAAAAAACAAAGAGTGTGAATGTGACTATATTCTGTGTGAATGTGAATATTTTGGAATCTGAGATGATGATAATGCGATGATTGAACGTTCATTTCCAAGAATTATTAATATTGAACATAAAATGACGATGCAGTGATAGAACATTAATAACACAGCATCTATTGAGGAGGAGAAGGAGTCACACGTGTCTCCCTTGAGCTCCCTATCAAACATCCAGACGACTGGCAATGTGTATGGAAAGGAAACAAAAAGAACGAGCATTGGTCAGAGAAATTCTGCAGCTAAAAGAGAAAAGACTACACGGGCAATGGAAACATTTGAATAACCGAAGGGCAAGAAAAACTTGAGATTGGGAGTAATAATTTAATTTTTTGAGATTGTTCTGTTTATCTACAAGTGTAATTATCCCGGGCAGCGCCGGGTACCTCTGCTAGTTCTATATATATAAAGAAGGATGTTTGTGGGTATATTTCTTATACAAATCTACAGTTTTATTGCGATCTTGATGAAATTTTGTATACTTGACCTTCAAAGCATGAGGAAGGTCACTGCCTAATCCAGATTTCGAAAAAAAAATAATTGATAAAAAAAAATCGATATTCATGGTTATGACAAGGCATATTAATGAGAAATATCTCATGACCAACAATGCAAGGAAAAGTTTGTGCAATGTAGATGAGTTTCAATTTGTAACAATGCACAGAATTCCTGTTATTCGGGCTTTTCTTAGAAAAGAGAGTTCTTAGTACTTAACAATTTCTTGAAAATCATTAAAAATGATCAGTATCTGGAGATAATGGAGAGTTAGCAGATTATTGAGAAAGAGTGGAAAGACGACAGAGGAAGCACCCCTTTAGCTCCGTGCTGTATTGAGCAAATGGTAAGGAAGTAAATAGAAGAATCAGCGACTGCTAGACCACACAAAGTGATGAATGGCCAAGTTTTGCTTCAAGACATAGAGAGAAGAAAGGGAATTGGAGCAACATCAATCCATCTAAAGTAAGATTACGTGACTAAGAAATTATTTAGACTAGCAGTGGCATATCTGGAGAGGTGCATCCATTGTGAGCCTTTAAAAACATTTTTTTCGAATATTCATTAAGATTCTTTACTGTATTAATTCTAAGCATTTTCATGTGTTTGTTTTTAAGATATTTCAAAATTTAATCAAAAAACAAAGATCCACGCCGGGGTTATCATCTAGCTTATTTGGTAGCATAGCAGATCCAAATAATTCATAAAAATACATTTTGACTATATTCTGTGTGAATGTAAATATTATGGAAACTGAGACGATGATAATGCGATGATTGAACGTTCGTTTCCATTAACTGTTAATAATGAGCATAAAATGACGATGCAGTGGCAGGCAGCATCTATTGAGGAGGAAAAGGTTACACGTGTCTCCCTCGAACTTCCAGACAACTAGCAAAAAATTATGTGCCTGGAAAGGAAAGAGAAAGAACGAGTATTAGTCAGAGAAACTCTGGAGCTAAAATAAAAAAATCTATACAGGCATTGGAGACATCTTAACAACGGGAGTTTCGAATACAGCAAGAAGGTACGTCAAGGACAAGAAAAACTTGGGTCAAAAGGATCCAGTGATGTTCCCCGGTGATGAAGATAGATATCGAGAGGTAAATGAAGGGTATCAGGTCAGTTCGTCGAGGGTCAATTCGTCGGATGTCAATTAGTCGAACGTCGATTCGTCGTGTGTTTTAGTTGGTCGAAATAATAACAACTTAAACTTTAACAAAATTTATTAACGAAAATTTTTTCGTTATTCATTTAATTACTTGATAGGTAAACAATAAATGCCATTACTGTTAAAAACAGTATTCAAATACAGCTTTTGTAAACAACGTGATATAGCAGCTAAAATGAATTGTGACCACTATAAACGCGATCTTGTTCACAAGGGGTCCGGACATTTGCCCCAAACTGCTTAAACCGCTTCAGTATCCTTCAATTTTCAGAATGAAATTAATAACTGTTTTAAATTAATTATCGGACAAATTGAGCACATACAGGAAATTCAATTTTTATTAAGTAAAAATTAAATAATATAAATATTAAGCTCCATGAGCTTTTATATCCTATGCCGGTTTCCCAAATTTAACACAAAATTTCACATTGAGGGAAATGGTTTTCAAGCTCCCATCAAAGAACCAGTGAATTTGGAACTGTACTGTGGACAATTGGACAGTTTGAATGAATCTATCTTCTAGAAATGCCCAGAGCTTATTAATTGAAGGGAGTTGTGTTTCATCATATATAATACTTTTATATATAAAACTCTTAATAACCTTTTATTAACATCCATTTCTCACTCTCATTTTTTCCTCAGTTTCCACTCCTCCCTATGAAACCCGTTTTCATGTCTCCTTAGCTTCGCCTCTGATTAGACGCAAATCTTCTATATATATAAAGAAGGATGTTTGTGGGTCTGTCTGTGGGTGGGTCTGTGGATCTGTGTGTACGTTTTTTATACAAATCTACAGTTTTATTCCGATCTTGATAAAATTTCGCATACATGACCTTTAAACCATGAGGAAGGTCACTGTCTACCTCAGATTTCGGAAAAATAATAAATATCGATAAAAAATCGATATTCATGGTTATGGCAAGGCATATTAATGAGAAATATCTCATGACCAACAATGCAAGGCAAAGTTGGTACAACAATAGGTATCAACAATGGTATCAGCACGCAATTCACAAACACACTGCATGAACCAACAATATATATCTCATGACTAACAATGAAAGGAAAAGTTTGTGCAAGTGTAATTATCCCGGGCAACGCCGGGTACCTCTTCTAGTATAAGATAATTTTCATTATTTACAATGATCATTTAATAAAATTTTTTTTTTCAGGTTCTTTGGATTGAAGAAAATTAAACTAATTATATAGGTATTTGTTAACATTCGTGAAATTGGTGTTAACAAAATAGTAAAAGAACGGAATAACTTTTCTTCAAGTGGATATGTATAGTTTACAAAGAAACAATTTGCTTTTTAACCACAAAAAAGATCTTTGCTTTGTAAAAGAAATTGGTGTCGTTATGAAAATTTGCATATGCTAGTCTGCGAATATGTGGATATCAAGTTGGAACAATGAACCAAACGTGAAATTTTGTGTTAAACTTGGTATATCGGCCACAGGATATTAAATGTTTTGGCAAGCTCGTGGAGCTTAATATTTTTGTTATTATTTATAAAAATTAAATTTCCTGTATGTACTCACTTTATCAGATAATTAATTTTATACCGTTATTAATTTCATTCTGCAAATGAAGGATACTGAAGCGGTATAAGCAGTTAGAGGCAAATGTCCTTACCATTTGTCAACAAGATCACGTTTATTGTACCTATAATTCATTTTAGCCTGTGTATCACATTGTTTACAAAAGCTGTATTTAAATACCGATTTTTAACAGTAAAGGCATTTATTGTTAACTTTCCAGTAAAAAAATTAATAACATTTTTTTTCGTTAATAGATTTTATTAAGGTTTTTCCCGACCATTTATTTATTATCTCGACCAACTGAAACACCCGACGAATTTGTCTCCAACAAATTGACCGCCCGACTAACTGACAACTCGATGAATTGACGTTTAACTAATTGACCTCCGACGAACTAACTTCCCGACCAACTAACACAGTCGAACGAAATGACGTTCAACGAATTGACACGTAGCCAAATAAAGTCCCGGTATATCATCTAGAATTTGTTTTTCGTATTTTTCTTAGAATGGATAGCCCCTTCGCTCTGTGTTGGGTTATTATTTAACCAATTTAGAGTTATAATTTAACTTCTGAAGATTGTTCTGCTTACCTGCAAATAAAAAACCCAGGCAACGCCGGATCCTCTGCTAGTATTCTTCATATGAACTTCCATAACAAAAAGAAAGCGACTCGAGACCTTTTCTCATTTGGAAATTCAATTCCCTATAATGGCATTAACCTTCACAAAGGCACCATTCTTTCAATACCTTTCCTCCATCCCTTCTCTCTCCAACTATTCCCTAATTTATCATGGGGCTTTCTACAGTTTCTTTCAGTGTCTTTGGCTTTCCCTTCCTATATTTTTCTTCCCTCCCCCTCTATAAACCCCTGTATACAGAGTGATTCAAAATTCAATGTACAAACTTTTAGGGGATATAGTATGGTTTATTTTAAGCAAAAAAGTTCAGATGAACGTGGATCCGAATTTAAACGAAAACCGAGTTATGAATAACAATAAAAATGCCGCCACTAAGATCAGCAAGTAAATAACTCAGGTTCCATAACCCATAGGATAAGGAAATTTAGAGGAGAATAGGGTACATTAAACTGTCTATACCATTAAAATTTGATCGAATTCCAACGAGCAGTTTCAGAGTTATGCACTCAACATCTCATACGTTTGACTACGTAACTCGGAAACTAATCGTTGGAATTCGATCAAATTTTAACAGTATACACAGTTTCATGTACACTATTATTACTCTAAATTTCATTATCCAAGAATACGAAGACGAAAGGGAATCAAGAAAAAGGGACATTATTTATAATGATGTAGATGATACAATTGAAGTTAAGTGACGTCAAGGATATATTTATATTAGATCCAGGAGCGAGTTTATGTTTATTAACAAAAAGTTATCCGGGTGTCGGAAACATCTGAACAACGAGAAAGTCCACAGCAGGAAATTGTAGAATTACAGAAAACCAGATTTTCTGTTTACCTACAACTGTAATTATCCCGGGCAACGCTGGACAACATAAAACATAACAGGCACACTTAATCACCATCTGAAGGGAAAGATTGTGAGAGTGGATGAAGTCAACGCCAACCCGTGTAGATCACTCTAATGGCCATGGTGGCATGATATAAAATGTGACGGCATTGTCAGGCTGGATCTACTTGGAAATTGGAAAGCCACATTATATCTTGGAAAATTTCCCATAAAATTTATCAAACTATAATGATTATTACACGAGGCTGAATACTGAATACCCGTGATAAAAGAAACGTTTCCCGTACCAGGAAAGACGACATACTATCAAGACTGGGAAGACAGCCCCCTTGTGAATCAAACCGTACTACTATGCCCCCGCTAAACTGCAAACCATCCACAGTTTGATATTGGATATGGAAAGACAAGGGGTAAAATGGTAGTGTGAATCTGCTTGGTCTCTTCTTTATTCTTTAGTATATAATGAGGCCAACAAGAACAGCGTTTCATACTCGATGCGCACGAACTAAACAAAGTCACCATTCTCATGAGTTACTATCCATTCTTCTACCTCTTCTTCATCTGTCCAGTGGAAAGGTACTGGACACCAGAGGGCAAAACCGCATTTGCCACCATCAAAGAGGTCTTAACTTCCCCCTGGTGTTAGTGCAGCCAGACTTCAACTAACCATTTGAAATACATACAATACATACGGATGCCTCAAAGCGTGCCATCTCAGGGACCAAACCTTTGACGACTGCTGATATATTATCACTTACTGTAACAAGAAACTCAGTACGATAGAGTGTGAATGTCTCGTGATAATATATGCCATCCAGACATTTTGCCCATACCTCAAAAGCAACCAATAGAACGACGCTTCTCCCTTGACGTCACCACAACGCATGTGCTGCCCGTTCGTTCACTTCGCTGCCTCGCTCGCTCGCTAAATACTCACGCCATCTACTCGAAGAACGAAATTTGTTTATACAAAATACTCACGCACTAAACTGCTTTTACAGAACATTTTGAAAGTCAGATTTTAGAGAATCATATTCAGCTTAAAAAAAAAACAAGATACTTTATATTAAAAAAAATCATTTGAACATAATTTCATCAGCCTGATAAGTTCTATCCCACAAATATTGATAGACCGTAATTGATTATTAAAAAAAAAAGTTTTTAACTACACACTATTTTATACTGAAATGAAATAAGTACAAAGTGTGAGAATTTCTTTAATTTTTGTTGTTTTAATAATCACTCTGTCATGATCTACAAAAGTAACTATTTGAAATTATAACTAAATAAAATAAAAACTCTCTCTAGAAAATACCAAATGGTGAAAAATAGCCAATCATTATAAAAATTCATATGTTGATAAAGTTCATGATGAAAAGAAATTTATTCGAAAGTCAATGCCTTTTGGTTGGGAGGAGGATGCGAACAATTGAAGAAGTTCACCAATTGGATCTTTGATTTATATATCAACTGGGCCTCTCAGTCAATTGATAAAACAGATCCTTAGAAAATCTACAATATTGAAAAAGCTATTTCATCACTGCTGATTCATGATAATTGCAACACTTGAATGTGATATCTTTCTTGTTTATACAGGGTATATCTTTGAGGACTGCACTGGCATGTTTCGCTAGCTCGAATTCGCTCGAGCGTACTACGCTCGTTGTGAGCTGCCGCCCGGAGTTGGGCTTTGCTGCTAAACGCAACAGTCCACTACTAGCAAGGGGTATTATAAACCTTGTTGCAAAGTTCCATTTTGCCAAAATACACTCAAAAAAATATTAAAAAAACAACAGAAATTTATTATTACTTTCAGGTTATAAAAGTAGGTAAACAAAATTTCTATCCCTCTCCTAAGGGATAAAGTTTAAACCATAAAACCTATGTATATTCACAATTGAAAAACGAGAATCACAAAAACAGAACTTCAATTCACTTTTTTTACAGAAAAATTTTTCCAACTAAAAATATTATAAATTTATTTTCAATAAATACTTGCTTGTAAAAGTAATAACAAATACACAAATCTAAAAACTTGCGATCAACTTCGTTTGAACGTTTAAAACAGTTCGTCCCACTGCCCACTTCCCCCCCCCCCCTTCATGGGATAAACAGAACCGAGCGAACGACGCTCGGAATATCCTATCCCATACCGTTGGTAAATCTGACAAGAGTTTTTGCTCATTCTATCACAACCATTTGCCACCTAGTGGATTTTATAGTAATGTTTTTCTGCTGAACGAAAAATGTGTGAATGCAGTCCTCTGGTATATCTAAACCCCTGTCACAAACTTTTACTAGCAATTCCCCACAGCAAGATGAAAACAAACGTTCATATAAACATGGTTCGAATAATGAATAGTTTGTGATTTCCGAAGTTAAAATTTAAGTTGCAGCAGCTGGTTTTTCTACTCTGTAGATGGCAGGTGACATGCGGAGATTATCTGAACCATGTTTATATGAACTTTTGTTTTCATGTTGCTGTGGGGAATCACTACCAGAAGTTTGTGACGGGGGTTTAGATATAACTAAATCTCCATTTTAAAAAGAGCCTAACGACATTGTAATAACTCTGAGGTGTTGTTACCTAATGGTGCTAATTAACGGCATTTTTGTTTGCAAAATGTTTTCTGAATAGCAATGTATATACTTAAGATACCAAAAAAAAAAAACAAATTGTCATTAAGTCGCCACCATTTGTGAATCTGGGCCTCTTGTTTGGACAGAATTATATAACGAACAATGACCCAAAGCCCAAACTGGTAGGATATGCAATGATCATAATAATGATTCAATACTTTAATTTGTTGAGGAGTAAAATTTCCAAACAAAATAAATTTCAAAGTTATTTATTAAAATAGACAATTACAATTATGTTCTTTATAATTGAAGGTCTCCAACAAATTTTAAACTTAACAAGTTACTGGTTTGAATTTCAGGACTTAAAATATAAATGACCAAGTTTATCACTTATCATTACAAAAACCAGTTCTTGATTCTTTAACACTGGATAGAAATGATTTTATTTTCATTCACGAATACTTCAGACAAAAGTAAGCTTGGTCCGCGTTTGATTTATGTGCCATACGTTTAGATCTTCGTACTCTTCAACAGCTTCTTCTATCTGATTTGGTTTGAATCCTTTAGATGTGCAACGATCAATGACATCTGACATTTTGAGGGTTTTTCCTTCAATTTCCGACACCATGTCACGAATGATTGAATAAATTTTGTCTGTGGCAGTTTGCATTCTGGAAAAAAAAAGCTGGACATGAATACACAAAATTCATTACTTAATATAAAATTTATGTCATTAATTAAAAATATAATTTTCACATAGGAAATATTTTAATAATATAGTAATTTTAAACAATATTCAGGAATAATTCAAGATAGAAATACGAGGGAAAGTCAGAAATTAGCTACACTTTTCATTCTACAAATTATTTACACAAAGAAGCCAATTTTGCACCGCTTCCTGTGAAAAATCCATGATCTCGCAAAGCCTCCTTGAGCATCTCAAAGGATGAAAGTCTGAGGGAGCAAGATCTGGGCTGTAAGGAAGGTGTTCCAGTATCTCATAATTCAACTTCTTCATGATTTGGAGAGTCATGTGCACCACAAAAAAATACTCTTACTGATAAAGCAGTATCCTTGTATCGTGATAAAAGTCTACAATGAATTTCAGCCCCTTTCAAACCCTCTGACTAACGAAATCAGATCACTGCTCATTCTTACTCCTTGCCACAAACTGAGAGCGGAGCGTACATGTTTACACTATAATAACCAAAGACAAATGACACAATCAGTATCAAATTTCATGGATATGACCGGAGTCATACCAACTCTTGCATGGATGCGCAGAATGAAGTCTGACAACCACGAAGGCAGTATGGTGAAAGTGTAGATAATTTATAACTCGCCCTCACAAGAGAATAAAATATTTTTGAACATGACAAGCGAACATATTAGCATAAAATATTAAAGCATTCTTCATTTCAATGGCAAAATATTTTTTTGGAAGAAAAATAGGAAAGAAAATTCCACAGCCTGGGACGAAACCAGGAACCTTCAGCTCGCCGTGCAGACGGGCCAACCAATTGGGCCACTGCAGACATGGAAGCATTAACGCTATCTACATGCCCTTAGGACTGGTTGGAGCAGTACCCAGTCGCAGGCTGGAACTATCTTTCCTACTGGCGTAATATTCGTTAAAGAATAATTATAGAGCTCGGGTAAGTTCCCAATAAATATTGCAGAATGCATCAGTGTTTATTTTATAAAAAACACATATCTTTATTAGAAGAAAAGTCATCAAATGAGGAGATAAAGTACATGAAAATTATTAACTGACATTGATACTCATTGTAAACAGAAGATCTGACAGAACTGACATTGATACAAAGACACTCATTCAGAACATCTTTTAGAACAGTAAGTAAAAAACTTTAGCAACACAACAATGGTGTATCATCTCATTGTTGAACATGAGGAAGCAAATACATTATTGGACATGAGAAAGCAAATACATTATTGAACATGAGAGTGAAGATATTATAATTAACATTGCCTCCCCCCTCTCAGGTTCACAATAGTGCATCTTAAAAATTATACTAATTTTTTCATAAAAAATATTTTATAAAAATACTTCCAACAAATTTATTAAATCTCTCTTTTGAAAATGCTTTCGTAAAAATATCAGCATGATTATCTTTACTTTTCATTTATTTCAAGTCAAACAGTTTCTCTCATAAACAAGATTTCTTAAAAAATGATATCTAACATCAATACGTTTTGTTCTACTGTTTTCTATAGGGGAATTTGAAAAATCAATTGCAGCTTGATTATCACACATCAGTTTATAAAAAGAATCTAAGTTAAAAACCTTAGTAGATTTGCATTCATCTAAAATATGTATAAATCATACAAGTTCTTTTGCTGCCTCAGTTAAAGTAGCATATTCTGCCTCCACTGTAGACAGACTTACACATTTTTGTTTAAAGGTTTTCCAAATAATGGGTACTTTATCAACAAATAAAATAATGCCTCCCATAGTTATCCTATCATCTCTGTTAGCAGCAAAATCTGAATCACTATAACAATTTATATTTAAATTATTAATATTAGAGAGATCAAGCTTTAAACCTTCTGTACACTTTAAATAACGAAGTACTGTAATTTTAATAAATAGTTCCTGGATTTTCTTGAAATTGTGATAATGTATTTACTGCATAACTTATATCTGGTCTTGTACGACCCGCTATATAAGATAAGCAACCAATGAGACTTCTGTAAGGTAATCTTTCCATTCTTTTAATCTCATATTCGTTTTTGGGACAATCTAATTTAATAAATACAGTTCCTTTAGCTACTGGTAATGAGGTAATAGGGATATTGAATCCCCCATACATATTACAGATCTTCCTGATATAATCTTGTTGGTGTATGTATAGCTTACCATTACATTCTTCAAAATCAACACCTAACAATTTTCTTGTTTTACCCATTATTCTGATATCAAATTTACTACATAACATTGAAATAACATTTTCAACTTGTGCATCAGATTTACCAAAGATTTTTAATACCCCAGCTTTTTTACCAGCTTTTATTCGAGACTGGCGTGTATTTGAATACCCGGCCTGTATTCAAGATTTTACGGTACCTGCCAACTTATGGACACTAAAATTCATATGTTTAGTCTAAAGTGTACCACAACCAATTTACATGTTCTGGAGTTTATGTTCAAACGGAAAGGGGGTCATGGATCTACTCGATCTGGGGTGCAATTTCCTCACTAATCCAATAATGAAATCATTTTTCAGATATCTCTATTCATATTCAAGCTGTGTTGCGTACCTCTTCACCCCCCTACGGTAATAGACTTTTTTTTTTTTCGTCTAGTACGTTTTATGATATTCTTTTTCTGCTTCTAGTATCTCTCTTCGCGGACTTTTCCAACGTCGTGTTTCTATCTCTTCATGACTCATCGATATTCCTGATGCCGGTCACTTGTATTTACCCTTTGACTATTACAGCTCCTATGTTTAACGGTGTAGGTACTATTGATCTTACGCTTTACTTTCTTTTTCAAACGGAGGTTACCATGGTCCCCCTCCGCGTTTTTGTTAAAAAGGGATTACTCGACGCGTTCGGTTAGCGTCAATTTATAGGTTAATGATATTTTTCGCCTAGAAAATTAAAATTTTCAATTTTTCTTCGCGTCAATTAGCCTTTTTTTTTTTTCATGGGATTTATTTATAATTACCGTTCAAAAGGGCGAGATTTCTCTTATCCTTTGATTTCGAATGGGATGTCATTCATCTCAGGTTATTATCCCCATAGAAAATTCCCAAAGATCGCTTTACGTTTGGAGTTCATAGGTATACCTAAATCCGTTTTTTAGAATTATTTCGTATGTGAGCTTAATGTCTTCTCTCGACGCGTTTCTTAAAAATAATGTCTCCCGGTGTGTTTTTTCAAGCCTCGTTATTTAAAATCATCTCTCTCTTTGTCGTGTCTTATATATATTTTTTTTTTAAGAACGTTCTTTCCGGAACTTTTAATTTGAGAAACCTATTCCTTTTGCTGTACAGTTTTGTCGTGTTTTAACTTTATGAAAGATTTAATTTCTAGGAGAAGATTTAATTTTTTTTTTATGGTAAGAAATACGATTTTTCGTTAACTATCTTTCCTTTCTCGGAGGTTCATCGTCATCTCTATTGTTAAAAGTTTCGTGTTTTTCTTTGTTTCCATTGTTCAGCCGACGTTGTATTAAACAGCTCGTTTTCTTGGAGCAAATGTATCTTTTCCTTTCCAAGAACTCGGAAGTTCTGTCACGCGGGTCGTGGTATTTAAATATTTTTTTTTTTGTTTTAGTAGTTTTCTTGTTAAAAAAAAAAATGTATGTTTTGTCAGTTTCAGCTCGATCTCTGAAGAAGCATCATCAGCCCTTCTCCCATCTCTGGGATATTGAGATGGATATGCAGTTAAAAGATTTTAGTAACTTTTTTGTGGAATCTTTGGTTAAGATTTCGTCAGGCCACATCTGAGGAGTCTACGAGTTTTGGATGTGTGTAGTTTTCCGATATGGTGTCGACTGTCTTTTGTTTACCATTTTATTTTCATGTTGATGTAGTGTTTGGCTGATCACCAGTTATGCTTTGAGTCACCTAATGATTTTAGTTTGATAGACATAGGCATGTTTCGCCCCGTCCAAGATATGATGTGTATTTCAAGGTTCTTAGGCTGATCCTTTCTTACGGCTGATTCCTGATTGATGCTTTTGTTCGTCGTTGGACTTAGAATTGTACAGAAACCTTCATTATGCAACGTGTTAGTGCTCAACGGGAAACAAGCCATTCTGATGAATTTCTGTCGTCTATGTTCCGATTTCATAGTTGTTTTTAGAAAACCGCCTTTTCTTTTTTTGACTTTATTTGAATTATTAACTTTTCAATAATTTACCACCCTTATGATTTTTAAGTTCATTTAATTGAGAATTTATTATTTTTTAGTGATGCAACGTTAATCTTTGTTTTGTTTCCAGGACCTCAACCATGTTGTTCCCATCTTGCCCGACCGTTACCTCTCTTTTTGTGTGACTGTCCTTTGGTCAGTCTTATCCTTCCCTTACGTATTATTCCTCTTAGTGTTTTCCCGTCGTATTTAGTCTAGCATATTTTGTTACTCGTCCTTCTGATGCCTTGTGGATGAGGTCCATGGTTTGATGATTATTATTTTAATCTCTACCTTCCATTTTTTTTTTTTTTTTTTTTTTTTTGATGAGATTCTTATTTGAATTTTATATAATGTTTGCATATTTTTTTGTATCACTTAAGAATTTATGAAAATTTAATTTTTTTTATTTCCAATTTATGCTTTCTATCATTTTTGCTGTCAGTTTCTCTTTATATTTGCAGTGCAAGCAACGCATCACACTCATCTAATAGTTTGATCTTCGATTTTATCCCGAGACTTCCTTTTCGCTTTCCGTGGTATCAACAAGTTACTTTTGATTGCGAAACTCCGAATTTTTCCTGTACCTGAAGTGGATTCAATGTACTTCTCCCTTTCTGTTGTCTTTCCAGTCTTACTGTTGGACTGTTTTTCACTTTTGCTTGGAATCTGCTATCAGCAACTTCTACCTCTACTCTGTCAGCAATAAAGAAAATATTTATTTGGACTCCTTTTGTTTTTCTTTAATGTAAGGTTGTCTTGGGGTATCGAATTATTCGCGTACGTTATTTGGGGTTAATGTAACTTCTAGTACGTGTTTTTTTTTTCTTTTTTGAAAGGAAACGTGGTCCTTCTGACAATTTATTTACTTATTTTAACTGGGGATTAACACAAATTCTTCTCTTTTAACTCTCCTTTTTCTCTTTAATTACCTGCTGAGCTAATTCTAGTTAATATTTTACTATTAATCTGGGTTTTGTTGTTTATTGCTCCTTTTTTGTTTTCTTGAGGGAAAGTCGGGTTTTTTAGTTCCCTTTGGAGCTCAGCGTGTAGGTAAACTAGACCTGTGTTTACTAGCACGTTACAGCTGTTACACGTGTGATTTTTCCAGAACCAGACTTAATTCAACGAATCTGGACACGGAAATAGGTCATGAAAACCGGTGTAGTCTAAAATCCAATTTTTAACTAATTAGAATACTGAAGTCCATGACCATATAACGATGTAAAATGTTATCACATGTACATTATAATACATCATTGAAATGCGAATCCCTGAAACTCTTATATAAACTGCAACAACAGCTGTCCAGCATTGTCATAATGGCCAAAGAACATGTATGGACCCCAGCTTCTATGTAATGCTAGAACTCTCAACAGCAACCACCACATTAAGTTAAAGACACAAGTCATACAACTTCTGATGCTATATATGGTGTTGGTACCTATTGAACACGTACTGGATAATGGACACTCAGCGATTATCTCGGGTCCTCTAATTGCCATGAACTGTGGACTTTCGTACAAGCACCTGCACAGGAAAACATCCGAAACCCCTTTGATTCATGCTCGTGGAGTTTCACAAGATACTGATTATTTCACAAGATAAAATATTCTTGTACTGGTCTTAAACTGTAATCACTTAAGTGTGTTATTATTCTACTGCCATTGTGTTGCAATTTTCAGAAACACTAACAATAGAACTTGTCACCTATCCTGCATTTTGTGTTTCTAGATGTCTCAGTTCTTGTCAGCTATTTTAAAAATGCTTTTATAAATCTGTTCGTAAGATCTTACAATTACATCAAAATTCGTACAAGTTGGCAAGTATGGTATACCTAACAGGGAAAAAATGGAAACTTTAGATAAAGAATGGATTTACTTAATCAACTGCACCAAAATTAAGCGATCTTTAATTACAAAGGGGTTTAAAAGTTGCAGAGACCTTGTAACAATGCAAGGAAACTTTTTCTAAAGGATTAATGCTGTGTAGTTTCACCAAAAGCAAAAATTAGGCTGCCTACTATCAGGTAAATTTATCCATCCATGGGTCTGCTGTTGGATATCAGGTTTGACTTCACCAGGATAAGACTTCAAAAGCCAGAAAGCAAAATCGACAGTTGCCTTCATGACCAGGATGCCTATACAAAAAGTAATCAGTGCTATCAGGACTTTGAAAGATTAGATGGTCTATGAAAAGCCTGCAGTGAAGCATGGAAAACCATTATGCCCTGTGCCCTTCAGTATGCAATGTTGCAATGCAAACTCAATGAGCCAAAGCCAAAATGCAAGGCCAACAGACAAAATAACAGATAGTGGTGCATCAGATCAAGGCATCAAGTGTTGAGGATTTTGATGAACCTACAAGTTAAGAACTTGGATTTCAATTTCAATTTCGTTTTGGAACTTTCGGTTTCTATCATGAACCTTTGCTTTAGAAAACTGTTGGTATCAAATATCACTTTTACGTTTAGTTTTTGAATCTCTTTGTTCTCTCTCTTTGTGTTAAGCTGTCATGGAAGAATGTTGTGTAGTCTTATAATGTTGAATAAATTGTTACCTGTTTGTGAATATTGAATTGTTATCATTGAATTTCTGGAAATATGGAAACTAGAATGAATTCGCAAACATTTGGTGCCAAAACCCGGGAACATTAAATTGGAACTGTAAGTAAAATTTATTGAAACTATAATTTGAACTTAACGTTGAAGCGATAATATCAGTTGAACATTGAACTCTAATATAAAACTGGAACCGTGGAATTTATTGATATTATTCAACATAGAACTCTGTGAAACACATTGAAATCACTGAAATCATAAATTTCTTCACTTTATGATAAATTAAAACGTGAAACATGTCTGAAATGGAAGTCGCATTGAGCAAGTGTAAAAGAAAACGTACGAGTTTATGTACATCTATCACAAAGATATGTACGACAGCGGAAGAGAAACTATCATTGACACCTACTCTATATGATGAAATAGAAGAATTATTGGCACAGCTAATTAGTAAGGAAGAACAAATTAATCAACTTGATGAGCAAATCAACCGTAGTGATGACCTTGATGAAGAATAATAAATCGAAAAACAACTCTTGTCCACAAAATTATTTAATCGACATATACGTATTTCGAACCCTTTGGGTTCATTATTCAATGTCAGAATGATAAAAAGTACAGTTCGTCATTACAATTTA
>JAHWFO010009445.1:279663-316827 GCA_023313115.1 Rhysida immarginata | reverse complement strand
ACGTCACCAGCTCATCTCAACAACCTGATCAGGTAAGCAATCTCTTACCTATAATTCCTCATATACGTTTACCGCGCATAGACTTAACTAAATTTAATGGAAATATATTAGAATGGGCTAAATTTTGGGCACAGTTTAAAGCCAGCATTCACGAAAATGATCAAATAACAAAAACGGATAAGTTCATATACTTAAAAACATTGTTGACTAATGATGCTGCTGATGCGACGGCTGGACTGGCTATTTCAGATGCCAATTATGACGTTGCAATTGACATATTAACAAAACGATTTGGAAAAAAAGAAATATTAGTGAATGCGCACATGGCTGAATTAATAGCGCTCAGACAAGTGAAAAAAATGAGTGATGTTAAAGAACTAAGAAAACTTTATGATACTTGTGAATTACATATTCGGAGCCTAGCTAATCTTGGGATTAATACTGAATCATATGGTACTATATGTATGTCCAATAGTAATGCAAGCGATACCAGAAGAAGCTATTGTTCAGTTTAGTAGAGACAGAGATGATGAGCAACAGTGGGATGTCAATGATATACTCAAATTTTTAGAAAAGGAAATTACTAGCTGAGAACGAGCTAGTAGAGTAATGAAATTGAATACATTAGAAAATAACAACGAGGAAACATTGAAAAGGGGGAAAAATGATTATAAATCAGAATAAAACCTCAAAGGAACAACGATTCACAGCTTCTGCCCTGATGATTTAGTAATGCCCTAAACAATGCATCATTTGTACCAGTGGAGAACATGAGTGGTATGATAGAAATATAGAAATATTTAAAAGAGCTGGCAGGTGCTTTAATTGCTCCTCTAAAGGTCATTTATCACGTGATTGCCAATCTCCAAAGAGACAGTGTACAAAATGTAAACGTAAGCATAATGTCTCTTCAGTTGCAAATTAATTAGTAAAGAAGAAAATAAGAACTCGACTCAATCTGAAACTCAGGAAACAACAGTCAACGTGATTATACCTAGTGAAGAGATCAATCCAGGCAATGTGCTATTACAAGTAGTGGAGGGTGAAATTGTAGCCAAAGAGGAAAGATTAACGGTACAGTGCTTATTTGACACAGGAAGTCAGCGCACTTTTTTGTCAGAAGAAATAAATAATCACCTACAATTAGAATATGTTGGAACAGAACCTTCATCAATTTACACTTTTGGTAAAAATGAACCACAAATCAAAATGTTGAAAAGGGTTAAGGTGAATTTACAATGTGTAATTGAACCCTATGAAATCATAGCATTAGAAATTCCTCAGCCTGTGAACGTTGTCCCCGAAAGACCCACTACAGAGCTACAATTAGCATTAGAAATGAAAGATCTTCATCTATGGTTTCTGATGGTTTGGAGTGGAGAAATTCTCGATCTGCGAGCCAGGTTCCCGTCTCCTATTGGGCTTTCAACCGTGACAACTTGGTTGTCTTTAAGACACCTTGAGACAGCTTGGCTGTCCGTGGTGTCTGTGATAGCCCAATTGGTAGAGGCATCAGCCATGATAGTCGAGGTTCCTGGTTTGAATCCGGGTCGCAGAATTTTTCCTTCCATTTTTCAATTGAAAATTCATTAATATAAAAGGCTGTTTAACATGTCAAAACAAAGATTGAAACCAACTTCCGAGATTATGGCCCCTCTACCTGCTAATAGAGTAACACCGTCGTCCTCGTTTGAAACCTGTGGAATAGATTTTGCCGAACCATTATTTTTGAAAAATCATCAAAAGACTTACATAGTTCTGTTTACTTGTGCTACTACACGTGCCATTCATTTAGAACTTCTTCTGAATTTGACCACAGAAGAGTTTATATTAGCTTTGAGAGGATTTATAGGAAGACGAGGTGTCCCAAAAATAATTTATTCAGATAATGCTCGCACATTCAAACGAGCTGATAAGGAACTGAAATATCTCTTTTCTTCCGCTAATAAGCAATGCATACAAAATTTTTGTGTTCGTCGGCAAATAAACTGGTCATTTATTGTGGATAGAGCACCTTGGTGGGGTGGCTATTGGGAGAGAATGATTCGTATTATAAAAACATGTTTGAAAAGACTTTTGGGAAAAGCATTGTTAAATCAACTTGAAATGGAAACTGTATTAATTGAAGTAGAAGCTACTGTAAATTCCAGACCTATAACTTGTGAAACAGGCGAGGATACTATTGAGCCACTAACTCCATCTCATTTGCTTATAGGAAGACTGATTATAGATCTACCTTTGTTTAATTATAATAAAATTGATGATAGTAAAATTTGTTCTTTTGAGTTTTCTCGTAGGTGGAAATATCGCCAGCGGTTAATCAAGCTATGGTGGCGTCGTTGGTCCAATGAATATTTGCTAACTTTGAGAAATTTTCATCACCTAAGACCAGAAGTTCTTCAACACCTTTGAAGGTCGGTGATGTTGTCATGATATGTGAAGAAGGATTACCAAAACAAACGTGGAAGATGGCTCGCATTCACGAACTTTTCCTGGACGGGACAACAAAATACGTTCCATTATGTTGACACTTCCAGATGGAAGACGCATGAAACGAGCTATTCAACGTATCTGTACTTTGGAATTGACAGATTAACTGTCAATTTCTGGGGGAGTGTGTTGAGGATTTTGATGAACCTATCGGGGGAGTGTGTTGAGGATTTCAATTTCAATTTCGTTTTGGAACTTTCGGTTTCTATCATGAACCTTTGCTTTAGAAACTGTTGGTATCAAATATCACTTTTATTTTTAGTTTTTGAATCTCTTTGTTCTCTCTCTTTGTGTTAAGCTGTCATGGAAGAATGTTGTGTAGGCTTATAGTGTTCAATAAATTGTTACCTGTTTGTGAATACTGAATTGTCATCATTGAATTTCTGGAAATATGGAAACTAGAATGAATTCGCAAACATCAAGTTTCGTCCACGTATACAAGGTGAGACAAATAATGAACAACACTGGAGTAATTTAACAAATACAAGACATTTCTGGCCAAATTGTTTATTATTTTTCATAGTAGTTACCTCATGAGGCTACATACTTATTGTAGAGTTCAAACAAATTTTGGAAACATGCTTTAAAGTCTTGTTTTAACCTTTTCAAGTTTGGCTGTAACGTTCTTTTTGATGTCCTCTATACTCTCAAATCTATGTCCTTTTAGACTGGAAGAGCAAAAAGTCTGGTGAATAGGAAGGGTCATAAACCGTTACTGGCTAAGAACTCCTTCACAAGCACTATTGTGTGTGGTCTGGCATTATTGTGCAGTAAGAACCAATTCCCTTTTGCATGAAATTGTGGCCGTACTCGATGGATTTTCTTAATTAGACGCTGCAAATTCTCCCTTAGTACTCCTTGTTGACTGTTCATCCAGGTGGTACACACTCCTTATGGATAATGCCATTGATGCCAAAGAACATGATGAGCATTACTTTTCTTCTTGAATTTTAAAACCAGAATCTCTATCATAGGATGTTGCAGACTGCCATTCCATACTCTGTAGTTTTATTTCAGGACTTATTGATAGCACCAGGTTTCGTCCCGTGACAATTGAATCCAGAAAGTTCAGGTCAGCATCTGCAGCCACGATGAATTCAGTGAAAGCAGTCTCCTCTGTTTTCTTTTTGCTTATCTGTTGAGAAAAGAGGCACAAACAGGGCACACCGTTTCCTTTGTCCTTATTTTGCATCAATATTACGCAAATTGTTTCCTGGTTAATGTTTAAGACTTCTTCCATCATTTTCATGTTCATTTGCCGATTACTTAAGAAGATGAGAGAACTTTTGTTGATTATTTCCTGTGTTCAAATAGTTTTCAGGCATCCTGTGTGTTCAAAGTCTTTCAGCTCTTCCCAGTTATCACAAAATCTAGCAAACCATTCAAAAACACATGCACGAGATAGTGCATCATCACCATACACTTGCTTTATCAACTTTAAGTGTCCCTAGCAGTTTTTTCAAGTTTAAAACAGAACTTAATGTTTGCCCTATGTTCTATGTTTAATATTGGAATGTCAACTAATGACTGTGTATGGTTGAAATTGTGCGTGAAAATTTATTGTTGCAACTTGTACACAAGCAACAAGGATAGTTTATAGATCAATAACACGCATTGTCGTAGTCACACATGCCTGAACACGTTCAAAGTAGTGTCAGTCTCATTTATAAATTGTCAAACCTTGTACAAGAATCCAATCAGAGGTATATCAGCAAATACCTAATACATATGCTGTCAACAGTAAATGGTGTTCACCATTTTGGTTGAATTTCCTTTTATGCAGTATGTCTCGAAACATATTGATCACATATGGCTTGATTAATATTGAACAAAAAAGAAAATTTTTTATTCTTATTTATACTTACGGTATTGTTAGGAATAGTTTAATGTTTTATCATAATTCCATTAATAAAAAATTCTTATTATCCTAAACTAACCTCTTGCCCTGGTCCCTGCTTTGATTAATAGAATCTTTGGACATTTCCATCAAACGCATGGCCTCATTAACATCTTCCTTTTCAACAACTTCAACAAGACGTAATCTTGCCTGAAATAAAGAGAAAAATAATTTAATGTTTTTATTCAAAAATATTACATAAATAAGGAAGCAGTGAGAGAAGCTGTTCAATCACCAAAGACGTTGCTAATCGCAGAATAGCTAGTAGTGTTCTGGCTGAAGTGAAGGTCATATCTTTGCCATTACGAGCTTCCCTACGCATTTCCACATATGCAGTAACAATGTAATCTGTCAATTCTTCAGGGATGACAGGGTGCTTCTTTTTACACAATGCAATATATCGCCTGTCAAAAATGTTTAAATCCTTGAATGAAATATGAGAAGACAGCAGAAAATTTAAAGTTAGAGATTATATTAACCCTTAATTACTCGCTTCTGATCAATATTGTTTGGTCATATTATCTCCACCTGTTTTTATGACTACAAATAGTTTTTAGCATTTTTCTTAGACTCCTATCAAAGTAGATGCTGATAGTTTATTGCTTCTAATTTTTATACAGGGTGTTTCAAAATTATGTACAATAAATTTAGTGACATATTCTTCAGGTCAAAATAAGACGAAAATGTTCTATAGCACTTTGTCTGGAAACGATTTATTTATGCGATACAGCCAACTAAACCCGTGGCTCCAAATTACAGGAATTGTTCAAAGTGCCCGCCACCAGCTCGCACGCATGCTTCGGCTCGTTGCATGAGCGACCGTCTAATGTCATGGAAGAGTTCATCGACAGCATTACGAACGGTTTGGCATGCATTTTCAATTCGTTGTCACAGATCCATAATGTTAAGAACTTCTGTGCTGTAGACGATCGTTTTCACATGACAGGTGCTTGTCTGTGGTTCATAATGTATGATGTCAATTATCACATCCTCCTCATCCGGAGAATGTGCTACAGGCCGCCCTTGTCCTGTTTGACGGCCAAAGGAACCACGCTCCCTCAAATGTCTGTCGATAGATACAAATGTTCGGTTATTTGGCAAACGTCTATTCGGAAAGCGTTCTTGGTAGAGTCTTCTTGCTTCCACAGCATTTCCGTCTGCAAGATCATACATTAGGTGCACGTAATGTATTCTGCACTGGAATACGTGTACATGACTTTTTTTTACGTAAATCCTAATGCGTATGTCAAAGCACTTCCTTTCACTAGTGGATGTACAGTAGTGAAACTACAGTAATGGAAACAACCGTACACAACTAATGGAACAACCCTAAAGTAGGTTTAAATGGAACAAACCACTCAACCTAGTGTTGGGTCGAAACGCTGGAACTGCTAAAATATCGTCCGGTAACAACCGTGCTTCCCTACTGTATGATATTGGATTACTCGCAAACAAATCGTTTCCAGACAAAGTGCTAAAGAACATTTTCGTCTTCTTTTGACCTGAAGAATATGTCACTAAATTTATTGTACATAATTTTGAAACACCCTGTATATTGTAGAAAGAACAGATCATGATGAACTAGGATGAGTAATTAAGGTTTAATTTAGCATTATGTTAATTATTTACCTCATTAGCTTCATGTCTAGTGGCTTAAAAAGTGTAGGAGGTTCAGCACAGTGTTGATGGACGTATGTAATATGTTGAGCTAGTCTATGATATTCACAGAAAACAAGGATATTTTGATTGTACAGTAAACTCTTGTTACAGCAAACCTTACAATAACGAACTTATTATGAATATTTTGCAAAAATTCCTATGTTTACAATGTTAATTTTTTCCAATTTAACGATTTCAAAATAGCAAACAATTCAAAATAAACTGTTTGATGATGTTCTTCAGTTCAACTGTATTTAAAAAAATTAGTTTTCATATCTACAAACCAATTTCCATTGTCCCCTAAAGTTCGTTATAACAAGATTTTACCGTATAAGGTTATGAAAATTTGATTGCAAAAAATAATTATATTGTAAAATAAATATTAAAAAATCAAAAAATAGAAATTATGCTTATACGTGTATATCTGGAAAAGGTTTTAAACAATTTAATTTTTGTGTTTTTCTTTTTATAATAAATAAAATTACCGAAGATCGTTTTCTCGATTGGGCTTATCTTGAATTAACCACAGAAGATCAAATCGAGAAAGAAGAGCAGCAGGAAGCTGAACATTCTGTTCTATAGTTTTCTTTGGATTATAGCGACCATAAGCAGGATTGGCTGCAGCAAGGATAGAAACCCTAGCATTCAAAGTGGTCATTATTCCTGCCTGCATTGAGAAAAAATTGAATGAATGCATTTACACTACAAGTATATAATAAATTTTACGAAATCCCAATAATTTACAAGGGGAGGTCATAAAATCATTACAATCAATATGAAAGTACGATCGCCAGTGGGAAGCGACATTCCTCGAGGGATGTGAAATACATGGCACAGCCCATTGGAAAATTCCTTGTAGCTTCAAAGCTTTTGAACCTCATCACGGGTTGCACCTCCTATTTTCCAACAGGCTACTGCAGCATCGGAGCTGTCAGGCTGACCTAGATGATTTTTTCAAGTGGCTTGTTACGATGGGCAAATGCATTGTTTCCATTCAAATGCAGGAACCGTAGCAGTACTGCATCAAATGGAGTTTTGTATCCTCCATCACCCGAAGGATGTTGTTTCCCAATGGCACGACTCCTTTTCAAAAGCGATAGTTCTTTCATGTTCATTGAAATGACTTTATAAGCACCCCTTGTATTAATATAGGATACAGTTGAGGTATATGAATTATAATTAATCTCGTACCAGCAGTCCCTTATAAAAAACTGTCCTAATACCTAATAAACAATACACTCACATCCCAAAAGTCATGGGATAGCAGTGGACTATTTTTCAAGTGGGGTGTTCAGTGTGACAATGGCTACACGATGAGAGCTATCAGAGTTTCGAACGTGGCCTGGTATGTGAAGCATGACGTATGGGTCATTCAATATCGGAGGTGGCTCAAGAATTCAACATCCCACATCAGATTTTAACTAGGGTGATATTAGAGCTGTATTGATGTGAAATGTGGAACAAAATCTGATGTCCATGGGATATGGAAGCAGAAGACCCACAAGAGTGCCCTTGTTAACAACAAGACATCGTCAGCAATGTCTCTCCTGGGCCCATGAACACATCAACTGCACACCTGATAACTGGAAACGTGTGACATGGTCTGATGAGTCTCGATTCCAGCTGATACGAGTTGATGGTAGGGCTCGAGTGTGGCGCAGAACCCATGAGGCCACAGACCCAAGTTGTCAAGCATACACTGTGTAAGCCGATGGTGGCTCTATAATGGTGTGGGATGTTTTTTCGTGGCATGGCTGGGGTCCTCCGGTTAAGATAGACTGTTCACTGACTGGCCAGTGCTATGTACAGTTACTTGCTGACCATCTGTAGCCCTTCATGGACTTCACATACCCTGACAATGATGGGATTTTCCAGGACGGCAATGCACCATGCCATCAGGCCATGACTGTTCACGATTGGTTTGAGGAGCATTCGGGGCAATTCCTGCGCATCACCAGATAAGAATCCAATTGAACACATTTGGGTTGTACTTGAGAGGGCTATTCGTTCACGGACTCCTGCACCTCAAACAACCGTGCAATTGTGTGAAGCTCTCCAGTCAGAATGGTTGGCAATGTCTTCAGAAGTCTTCCACCGACTTGTGGAATCAATGCTACGTCGCGCTGTGGCATTTTGCCGGGTTAGAGATCCCACACATTATTAGGTACTATCCAATGACTTTTGGCATGTGAGTGTATAAACTATCAGTATTCCAACACAACTGATTTCAAATAATCATTTATCAAATATTTAATAGTCATAAATACAGATTACATTATTTCATAGCAACTACACTACACTTTCACTATTCTGGCTCTCAGTGATCTGGCTTCATCTACCCAAAATGATGAATAGGCAAAGCCTCTGTCCATTAAAGGTTATTTTTAGGCCATCAACTACAGCTTGGTTTCAAAATGAAAGCACATGATGCTAAATCCAGCACAGAAATTGGATAACAAGATAAATTAAATCTAGTTTGGATAAATTAAAGCAAGGCGCTTCATAGAAAGCTGTTAATGCTTCACAGAACGCTGTAAAATTTACTGTAGTAGCTACTTAACTATCGTACCTTTTAATTTAATATACACTGAGTGGCCAAATTATTATGACCACCCCCTTAATACAGTGTCGGGCCACCTTTCACTCTTATTACTGCTTGCATTCTTTGGGGCATGGATTCTATGAGATGTTATTAGGTTGTAAGAGGAATTTGAGACCAACTCAGAAGAACTGCACCTGCAAATTTGATGGTGCTGGATCTCGCTGCCTGATGGCCCGTTCGATCTAATCCCACAAATTCTAAATGGAATTGAGATCTGGCGATTGTGCAGGCCAACGAAGCAAGGTAAACTCTCCAGCATGTTCTTCGAACCATCTGAAGACGATGCCAGCCTTATGACAAGGAGCATTGTCCTGCTGGAAGTATCCATCCCCGTCAGAGTACACCATTAACACAACGGGATGTACTTGATCTGCGACAATACTTAAATAAACTTGGGCACGCACACATCCGTGCAGAGGAATCAAAGGACCCAAACAATGCCAAGAAAACATCCCCCAAACCATAATACTGCCGCCACCAGCTTGAAGTGTTGTGGCAATGCAGGTGGGGTCCATGCTTTCGTGTTGTTTTCTCCATATTCTAACCCTGCCATCTGCATGTTGCATTTGAAATCGTGACTCATCGGAACACATGACCCTTTTCCAGTCATCTACTGTCCAATCCTTGTGCTCCTAGGCGAACTGGAGACGTCTGCTCTTGTTCAAGGCTGACAGTAGAGGCTTTCAAACTGGTCGTCGGTTTCCATAGCCTAAACGATGTAATGAGTGGCGAACAGTTTGTTCAGAGGCAGTCACAGTTCGTCCTTGATTAAGATTTGCCGCTATTTGACGCACTGTTGCTGTTCTGTCGCCCTGGACAACTCTGGCCAATCTCCTTTCAGCTCGAGAATTGAGGAGCCTGTGACGACCACACGCTTGACGTTGAGAGCCGGTTTTTTGCTTGGTAGTCCACTCTCTATAAACATTAATAACTGCTGCTCTTGAACACTTCACAAGTTCAGCTGTTTTGCTGATACTGGTTCCGACACTGCGCACGCTGACGATCATCCCACATTCAAACTCAGTTAAATCATGTTTTTTGCTCATATCGTCGCAAAAAACACAGTGCAACTGATGATTCACCTCACCTGCATTCTCTTTTTATAGCTATCTAGCCCTCTAGCGACAGGGCTGTGACGCAATAGCTCGTTTGCCTAAAACTGTCAGGTGGTCATAATAATTTGGCCACTCAGTGTATGCACATGTAAATTTTAAGTACTCTCAGTAATCCAGCACTCTTGATAATTCGGCAGCCCACTGTGCAAGAAATGGCTGGACTATCGAGAATATAGAGTATGTGATACAGCTTAGAACTGCTAAGTATTTTAATAATTGCTTTTCCATCAGTAATTATTTCCAGAAAGATAAAAATTATATTAAAAATTTGTTTATCCAAATTGCAATTTCATTAATAAATTATTTTCCTTATTTTAAAATGTTTACTCTAAAGTTGAGAAGCAACTGTATGGTTTAATTTAATCCTGATGAGTTAATTTGCTGACCTTGGCAATAGAAATTGTCTGTTGTTCCATTACTTCATGTATAGCTGTACGATCAGCATCAACCATCTTATCAAATTCATCAATGCAGCAAATGCCTTGGTCTGCTAAAACTAGTGCTCCTCCTTCTAAGGTTAATTCGCCTGTAATAGGATCCTTCATCACAGCAGCTGTCAAGCCAACCCCAGAGGAGCCTCTTCCTGTTGTATACTGACCTACAAGAAACAAAAGCTAAGAGTGTAATATTATCATAATTGCAAAGTTCATGATAGAAATACAAGAATTTAATAAGAATAGATGTCCAGAAACTCTGGATACTCGTGAATAATAAAGATGAGATAAGCCATAACTTTTCCACAAAGAGAGGTATTTTACTTCTATATTTTACTTCAAAATCGTAACAGTGCTCACATGCGAGTACTAACCAGCACGTGTTACGATGTTGAGTGTGTAACTTGGAAACTACTCGTTGGAATTCGATCAAACTTTAACGGTATACAGAGTTTTATGTATCCTATTATTTCTCCAAAATTCATTATTCTAGGCGTTGCAGAACCTGACTTATTAACTTGTTGATCTTGGTGGCGGCATTTTTATTTCTGTTCATATCTCAGTTAGCATTCAAATTCGAACCCACATTGTATTAAAAAAAAAAAAAAAAGTTCACATTGCTTACAGTTATACCAGTTATACACACTTTTTCAAAATCAGCCTGTAGACAGGTTTTACGTACCGTAAATACGGTATTTAGCGCCGGACCTGAAATACCGGCCCGCCTTTATTAAGCGCCTGGGGGTCCGCTGAATTTTTGCAAATAAGCGCCAGACCTTCAATAACCGCCCGGGCGCTTATTTTAGTTCATTTCGTGGATTTTTCTTCTCTTGCTGCTTTCTTACGGGAATGTTTGCTCTCCCAAATGCCACTACTAAACCGGAAATTAGATACCAGCACGATTCTCTTCTAATTTCTTGCTTTTAATTTTGGATTCAGTCAAGCAACATAGCTGATGAAAAATGAAAACTTCACAGTTATAGCATCAATTTTAATTTTGCAACAGTAAAGTAGGCTGAAAACCATTCTACAGAGGCTACAGCCAAGCAATTTAGCATTGATCCTAACGGGAATGGAAAACACAGTAGGATAATATAGAAAAGATGAAGGAGATGGGCGAGAATTTTGCATAATGGTATCCATCACAGTTGTGCAGAATTATATAAGCGCCGGACCTGTAATACCGGCCCGCCTGCATTAAGCGCCTGGGGGTCTGCTGAATTTTTGCAAATAAGCGCCCGGGCGCTTAATACAGTATTTACGATATTTGCGAAGTTGACCATTTCCTTTGTAAAAGCTGCTGAACTTTGCCTTTTATTATGGGGTCTAATTTTGAGAAAGGCATGTTTAGGAAGCATGTGTATAGAAATTTGCATATTAGCCACCTTGAAATAGTACAGTGCTCCTACCAAGACTTTTCAAAATTGTTCATCTCCATTCCTGTCCACCCTCTGCATAATTCTTTTTTTTTTTTTTTAAACCATTGATTAAAACTATGAGGCAAAAAAAATAGATTCAAATTTATCTCTGGAATTAACCTTTAAAACAATAAACAACACGTTTAGAGCAAAAGACAAAAACTTTGATTTGAATAGTTAAATTTCTTACTTCGTGGTGCCAACCGATCAATATAGGATAATAACTGGCTTTTTGCTACACCAGGATCACCCATCAAACAAATATTGATACTTCCTATTAAACATAAACAAAACCTTTAATCATCATCCTTTAAATATAAGCCTAAGGTAAACTGTTTTATCATGCCCAACAAACATACCTCGGATCTTCATTCCATGAGGATTGCAGTCAACACCTCCAACCAAAAGAAGCAAAAGAGCTTTCTTAATATCCTCATGACCATAAATTTCAGGAGCAATGCTGCAAGCCAACTTATCGTAGAAATCATCCTCTGTTACAAATAAAGGGATAAAAATAAACCATTAAAGAAAAAAGGCAAATTTCATAAAGCACTGAAATTACAACGGGTATGCTACAAACTAATGCATATTTGTTTCATGCCAGGCTAATCAAAACTAATCCTGGATAGGTTACATAAATACATGAAATTTGAAATTTTGAAACGTATTTGAAATTTGAACCTTCATATCCATTCAGTTAAAATTTCACTGATGTTCACCAAATGTCCCTGTCATATCAGATGGGTATCAAATGGCAGATAATATCAGATGTGCCTTTGCAACAGCAGTGCAAGACCGAGTTCTTTAATGGAAGTTATATTTTGCTGCTGAAATTCATCAGCATATGAGAAAGTTCTGTGGGAACAGGAAATTGATGTTAGCAATTCAGGGTGTCCAGCGAGTTATTCAAAAAAAATTCCCGTATAATTCCCGTATATTTCCAGTATTTTCTCAAAAATTTCACGTATATTCTAAATAAACTTAATGTGATTATTAAATATTCTTCACATAAATATAAAATTTGTAAAATTCCGACTTTTCCCGGTCGCTAGTCACCCTGTGAATCATATTATTTTATAAACAATCCTGATATTATTTATTATTATTATTTACAATATTATTTTTATCTAAAAACTGTGAAGTCTACTTACAATTCTGAAGTCTTCCAACGAAGAGGTTTCCAACGAACTACAACGAACTGAAAGTGTTACGAATACCACGTTTATATATACCCCAGACCTACAAATAAAGCACCAATGGGAGGCTAGCGCCAATTTTCGAAACCAGATTGGCTACTGTATCCGTTACAATACGAACATAGGAGCAGAAACGATGATATGACGTCATCACTGTTCTAATCTTCCATTGGTTCAATGGATTTTTATTCATTCACCATTTGTAAATAATTTCACTGCGATTTTTTGGATTTATTTATTTATTTATTTTTTAATTTCCCGGATTTTTTGGATTTTTTTTTAATTTCCCGTATAATTCCCGAATATTTCCCTGTACCAAAGAATTCCCGTACTTCCCGGATCGCTGGACACCCTGCAATTGCAAAAGGCCAAGTTAGTAATATCATCAATCGAGTGTCTAGTTTGAAAGAGGGGGATGGTAAATTTGATTGAATGGATTGGATGGTCTACAGTGGGTTTCCACGTGCTCAGAATGGAGTTTGGCAGAAATAGTGCTCTGATACAGGATGATGTCAAGAAGTAGCTTTCAGAATGACCAACAAGAATCTTTCATTCAGAAAGTTCATACTTTTATAGTGAAAGGCCACAATAACACAGGCAGACACACACACACACACTGCCAAAAAGGAGAAACCACCTACAAATTTTTTGTCTTGATAAGTGATGGCACTGCTATCACAAAAGGAGCAAGAAAAGATTTCACTGTCAAAATTTGCATTTCTACGAGGGGGGATTCAAGCTGAAGTTAGAAAATAAATTAGAAAATACGTATAAAAAAAAAAGACCATTAATAAGCAGTATGAATATTACACCACAATAGAGTTCCTTTATAGTAAGAGTGTGGCCATACATGGAACAGTTTTGTATTGTTTATTCAAAGTCACGTGTAATTTACTGCCATGTTGTTACTCAACTTGTGAATATTTTAGTATAGAGATGTGAAAATTTTAAGCAAAACCATGCACCCTAAACTTTTAAGCAAAATTCTAACCTAACCATACACCCTGCTTCTCTGCCTGAAGATCAGGTAAAAAGTTGTTTCCTTACCTAATTCTTGGCCCATGGGTTTGATGGCTAAGAATGACTATGTCACGTTGAAGCCTCCCTAATATACTGTTAATGAATCGCGAGACAGAGAAGTAAATCCACTGAACTTTGAATGTTGACCGACTAAGACATTCCCAAAAAATACCCGAAAAGAAGGAAAACGATTCATAGGAATGTCCAAGACAACCCTTACACCCTTAGTTGTAATGAAACCGCGCCTGGGACAGGAAGTAGTGTTTGGGATTGGGAAGGGGGACAAAGCATGGGCTCCCTCCATTATTAATACTCTTACTGTTATGATCCGCTTCTCCTAGTGCCCCTCCATGGATTACGGATTTCCTGATTCAAACATGGAAGATTAGAATGCAGAGCTTGTCTGTCTCACCAGAAAACTGGCATGTCATTAATAAACTTAAAGAAACAATTCAAATCTCAATTACGTCGACTCCTTGCTGAATGGACCTATTCAGCAGTTTCGACAGGGATCGAAGAGACGATAAGAGATAAGATTAGCATTATTAAAGGACGTTTACTTGTACTTTTACTATAGGATTAAAAGTTGATTTCTTTGTGTGAAACTTTTCCAACAAGGTTAATGGGATCAAATTTAAGATAATTCATGCTATTTGAGACTGAAATTACTCACTTTAGGATAAGAAAAAAAAAAGGATTAAGATCCTCACCCTGTGTTACTGGTTAGAACAATTTGGGACCCTTAACCACTTACCCAGTAGGATAAAGTTGATGATACATAATTACACTGAAATTAATCTCCCAGTTGAAAGGAAAGAAAAGAATAAGATAGTGGACTTATAATTAAGAGGAACTACAGAAGTATCTACCATTACGGAAATGTAGTCTTTCCACCGAACTTTCCGATCTTTAGTGTGTTTAAATAGTTAAATATTTTCAATAGATCTATTAAGACTTTGTTATCTTCATTATCATTTTTTTTTTACATGTTTCATTATCTTTTTTGCTGCTAATGGGTAACAAAACAATATTCTGTACAAAAGAAGAAAACACTTTTCCACATGGAAATTTTAATGCATGTATGTACATTTCGAGGACTAGGCACTCTTCTTCAGTGTGATAACGCAGAAACTGACCCCTAGTGATGAGCGCAGAGAAAGTAAGACAGAGAGCCACCAGGTCAGTTTCTGGGTTATCACACTGATGAAGAGGGCCTAGTCCTCGAAATGTATATATGTGCATTAAAATTTCTATGTGGAAAAGTGTTTTCATTATTATTATTATCATTGTTTGGGGAAGCCAAACTCGGATCAAGTCCGGAAGCCAATCCCAGAGGCGGACCCAAAAGAGGGCCAAAGCCCAAGGAACTCAAATGCGAGGGAGGGAAAGTTATGCACTCGTGGGAGTATTGATGTTTGGGTGTAGGAATTTCCTTACTATGTAACAGGTGTTTAGAATTGTGGCTTTCTGTAAGGTTTTGTATAAGTGTGGGTTTAAATTTAAATAAGTTATTATTATTATTATTATTATTATTATTATTATTATTATTATTATTATTATTTTTATTGATTTTACATCCACAGTTTCGTAACCTGCTTACTTTACGTATTATGGCTTTACAGCAAGTTTGTCACCTAATGGATACACCCTCAAAGATCTTGTGTAATAAATTCTTTAATGTGAACCTACGCATTAAGACTACGAAAGCCAACATTTGGGATTTAATGCAGTGTAGGAAGCATTCTCGCGTCCTAAATACAGAAACTGAAGATATTTAAGAGAAATGACACCCTGTTGGACAAGGTTTGAAAGAAAGCGCAGCATGCCTATCTTAACTTGTTGATTAATAGCCTATATGTGAAATTGAGTAACCTGGAAGTTGAAGCCTATCATCTCTATGTTGCATTAGGCTCCCTTCTTCATCCAGCAAAGATGGATAAACTTCTTGAAAAAACCCACGCTGTGAATACTAACAAAACTAGTAAGAAGTACCTACACCTTAAGAAGAAATTTGATTCTTTACCAGCTGATAAAGGTAAATAACGAGAAAAAAGGTCTGAAAAAAGGTAGCATCTTTTATTGTGCATTCGACGACGTTTCGAGAATCATCTCATCTTCAGGAACTTAGAACGACTACAGAGTAACGTGGGTTTTCTCACCCGGTTATATATAGTTTGTCCACCAATCAGGTAACAGAGATGTGTCACTGACTGGTGGACTTACAAACAAAAGGCCAAAATATGGATTTTAATAAGGTGAAATGACAATGATTGGTTGTTAATTAAATTACAATAATTTTGTGAAAGTAAAGGATAGTATACATAAAAATAAGAAACTGGGGCAAATGACCGGGAACGACATACATTACATCAAATGGGGCAAATGACCGAGAACGCCGGATCAAACATCAAATGGGATATGACCATGGAGTAAAAATAAGGAGTTAATCAACAGACTGAAAAAGCAGCCAAAATCAAAGCAATAATAAAAAAGTAAAAAATAAAAATAAATGAACAAAGCATTAAGACCAGAAATAGTAAACGAAGTTATAAAACTTAGGTTGACCTCAGGGTTGAGGTAGTGTCCATCCATTCTCTTAGCCTTGTTTAGGGTTTAATTAGTTTGTTCACGATATCTAGTATTGGATTCTTGTCAAAGTTGAGTTGATTGTTGAGCATCCTTTCTTTGTCTGTCATGAGATGTCTCCTTATGACCAATGCTTCATATCTTCTGGGTGTCTTTGATGTGCTTTATTACAGACATTATCTCCTGCATGGAGCCGAAATTGTGTTTCATGGTGATAATGTACTTCGCAAACGCTGATTTATGGTCACCGTTCTTTGTATGTTCTTCTATGTTCTTTGTATCATTCCTTGAAGGATCTTCTGGGGGAGCCTAAATAAAAGTAACCACACATCAGACATGTGAGTTTTTAAACTCCGCATGTTGAATATATGATCTTCGGGGTCGTCCATTTGTTCGCAGTTTTGTAGGCTATCCTCAATCCATAGTTCCTAAGAACGTTCGTGATCCTAGTGATGTCTGGGCCCATGTACGTGAATGTGGCATATCGTGAATTCTCAGTTACCTGCTTGATAGGGGTATTTTCCGCAGGGCTGCCTGGGTAGAATCTTGCCGCGTTCACTGCTGTCGACACTCTCGGGCATAATGCCCAGGGGCTCCACATTTAAAGCAATTAATCTCTCTTTTCGACACCAGAGGTTTTTCACCCCTTCCCTTAATCTCTCCATCAGTTCCCGCAGCTCCATAATGTCCTTCTTACATAAGCATTCCTTCTCCTTTACACTCAATCCTTCACTGGTCAACACCTTTTCCTCTCGCTTCACCTGGGGCACTGCTGCTGCTTCATCGTCAGCCAATGCAGCTGCCTGGACACCTAGCTCAGCCCCACTTGACTCACCATGCTGGCCTCACTCTATCTCTTCAGATTCAAGCACGCACTTAATGGCCTCATTGAAGGTTTTTGGCGCTGGGGCTGTCAGGAGCATTTTATGAGGAGTTAGTGACCTGCGCTGAAAACGCTGCAGTAAGAGCTGCTCCCTGGAGGCCTCCATACGAGGGTTATCTATCAGGAATCGGTCCATTGCAACTTGTAGCCCACTGGCAAAATCGATGACTGTTTCCTTCCGGCACTGCGCGACATCATAGAGTTCTTTTCCGAACTCACGCTCGACTTTCACCTTTCCAAAAATCTGCCCAAGACGAGAGCGGAACAGCGGGTAACTGTCAACATCAAACAGTTCCAACTCTGCAACCTTGCGCGCTGCATTTCCCTTCAGCTTCGCTTTTGCAATGGTCAGTTTAATCTCGTCTGACCAATGCGCAAGCACACCTATGCTGTCTATTGCTTTCAAGAAACCATTCACACCGATTCCGATCCCATCCCCTGAAAACATTGGCACCGTCCTGGTATATCCCGCCATTTTTGGCTCCGGCGGTTCTCCCACATTTTCCCCTGCAACCCTATCGTCCGGCATTTTATTACAGCATTTGATACCTTACCTACCCTAAAAAGCAGTAACTATCCAAGCACTTACACTTCACCCACGGTTCGTAACTATCTGAGACGTTGCTCCCTGCTTGGCGGCAGCAATAGTCCTGCACCCTTGGACTAGCAAGTCCCTGTTCGGGCGCCAAATGAGCACACTCACACACGTGGGAGGGACCTTCTTATAGGCCCAGGCAAGTGCCAACTCCACACGATGTGGGGTACGGGTTATTGGAACTTGCCAAGCTGCGGGATCCAAACAAAGAACAACACAATGATAAGAGCTTATTCCACTATTTATTCTCAAAAAAGATTTAAAGATCCCCAAAAATATTACTAACAGATAATGCAGCAAAACTCATTTAACCCATTTCAAAACCCCGATTGAAACATTAAAGCAACTGCAAACATTGAACACTAATTACTCTGCTAAATACATAAGTGCCCCGGGGCATTTACCCTCACAATCTATATACTTATCCTCCTATTAACTGTCATGACCGCTTAATATATCTATCTATTGTAAAAGCTGGCACGTATGTGCCTCAGCACTTCGTTCTGAAACTGAACTTCCGTTACAGAGATATGAGCTGATGTTCACTGCCAACACACCACCCATGGAGAGGCATCAGTGGCACCATACTGCTCATAAGCACATTGCTTTGCAAACCACTGGTCAACACGAGGGGCTACAGAACACGTCGTGCCTCTCTTTTAGTTTTTCTTGCTCACTCCAATCGCACTTAAGCTTCGGTTACACGGAGCTAAAAGAAAATCAGGAGAAAGGCTGTAACCCCTATTATTCAAGTCTCTCACGTCAGTGACGCACAACAAATTACCCACTCGCATTGCCCCATGCTAAAATACAGCGCTTATGCTAAAACCCCGCTACAAAAATGCTTGCCAACAGACTCAGATGCTAACAGTGAACACATGCTCGTTACAACTACTGCATATGCAGGCATGAAAAAAAACATTTACATTCTGTTACATTAGACATATAACCAATACTCCTTCTGTGAATTTATAAAACAAAGTCACAGTCAACGTTTCTACAGATTACAAGACAGGCAGCAAAATTTGCGCTGCTTCGAGCGACAACAGCTTTGCTATACGTCCCGGCGATACACGCCTTCCTTCACTCTCGATACGACGGGTTAAGGGGGGTGGCCCTGGCGTTTTACACAATAGCACAAAAACACAAGAAAGATCTCACCAAAGACAACATCTCATTGGAATGATGATTTCTTATCTTAGCAGATTGCACGTACAACTTTCTCCTTGGCGAACCGAACGATGCACTGATGTTCGTTCTTTTTCCTCGTGGAACCAGCTTAAAACAAGTTTACGGACATTTATGCCCAACATATGGCTGGATTACATTTGATCCCTTCAGGTAATGTCATCATTTTCAAAAAACTAACTCAAAAATTACTATCTTGATATTGCTGCACGATGAAACTTTCATCACTATGGCGGCATTCCACATCCATTGTCTTTGATAAACGATCTCTCACAACAACGACAATAGAAAGATAAAAAAAACACGAAGAGATTGTCATCCCTTCTCAGAAACTTAACGGCCATAACAAAAGGATCGTGTCTTTTCTCTCACACATTGTTACAGCCTCCCAAGCTCTTACTTAGTGACAACAATGAATACAAAGATCTTAGCCATTAATAAAGCAAAAACAGCAAAATTATTATTCACACTACAACCTCTGTTCAAATTCAACGACACAGGTCAAGTGTTAGGACTCGTTGCACGGTGCTCTTAAACAGCTTGCAATGGGCAAACACCCCAAAAAAACGTAAACACCAATAAAATTCCCCCTTCTCATCCCAAACAACAGCTATACATGGAGGAAACATGACAAGTTTAGCGTTTATGACTATATACAAGCCTCCCCCCCCCTCCCGACTCAACACACACTGGCTACAGAGTATCCAAACCATCACTTCTCTTCTACGTACCTGTATTCTGTATACAGGGTGAGGCATTTATCTTGAGACAACTGAATATCTCAAAAACTAAGCATTGTACGAAAAAATGTACAAAATCAAAATTGAATTATTTTGCGGGGAAAATTCATTAGTTAAAAAATACCCCCCACCTTGTAAGGTAATCTTAAATATGAACTCCTATTTTTAATGGTATATTCAGATTGTACACAATATTCGAGAAATATTTTATTCTTGGTATTTTTTCAATTGATCCAACCATTTAGGAGATAGAGGCCCTGAAAGTTTGGAACTTTTCAAGTTTTGAACCAAATTTTATTGATTTAGACAAAGATAGAGAGTGGGTCTGCAGACATTCCTATTCTATTTTTTGATGGTGTTTAAGAATCCGAAGTCAAAAATTCAAAATTTTTTCGTGTACAAGTAAACTTTTGGGGGCCGCAGTCCTATGGAGACAGAGTCTATGCGTGTGTATTGAAAAATATTGGATTTTTGAAATTCTGACTTCGGATTCTTAAAGACCATTAAAAAGTAGAATAGGAATGTCCGTAAGACCCACTCTCTATCTCTGTCTTCATCGATAAAATTAGGTTCAAAACTTTAAAAGTTCCATACTTTCAGGGCCTCTATCCCCTAAATGGCTGGATCAATTGAAAAAACACCAATAATAAAACATTTCTCGAATATTGTGTACAATCTGAATAAACCATTAAAAATAGGGATTACTATTTAAGATTTCAAAGTTACCCCCTCCCTCAGCTCCCCTCACAAGGGGGGGGGGGGTAATTTTTTAACTAATGAATTTCAGAGATATTCAGTTGTCTCAAGATAAATGCTCATCCTGTATATTGAGCTGTAAAGATTGCTCTCTTGTTATTCCTTGATGAAGCCAGAAATAAAGCCGAAACTAGTTGGATATTCTTTTCCATAACTATGTATTGTAAAGCCTCTACCGGGCTTTGCAAAAGTTCTGTTACACTCGTGATGACCCTCAAAGAAATGGACACGACGATGTTCACGATGCAGTTAGACATGTTTTTATTGTGCCATCATGTAGAATAACATTGTAATTAGTCATTTAATCAATGTAGCCACCATCTGCATCAAGAACCCGCTCCAGACGAGGCCAAAAAGCCTTGCAAACTTTGCGAATGTAGTCCTTCCTCATTCTGGTCCACACACGGTTGACAGATGTTTTCAGCTCCTCGACGTTGCTGCGGCGGACCTTGCAGGCCTTCCCCTCGACATGCGCCCACACGCTGTAGTCATGTGGATTGAGGTCTGGCGACTGCGGAGGCCAAAAGCCCTTCGACCAGAAGGTCATGTTGGACCCCAACCAGTTTTGCACAGTGTTGGCCGTGTGGGCAGGGGCACTGTCCTGTTGAAAGATGTAGTCCGCATTTTTTCACCCAGGGAAGGACTTTTGTGGCCAGGATGACCTTATAATCAGCCGCCGTTAGCCGGTATCCACTTGGGAACCACACGGGTGGCATTTTCTCACCATTCGACGCCACGATTCCGAGCATCATCACAGAGGCCAGGTGCTTGGTTGTAGACACGTAGCGGACCTTGGAGATGTCCTGGCCGAAGCTTACCACGCAGTCCTTTTGCTTGTTGACGACAGGATCGACCGTGAAGGTCTTTTCGTCAGAGAAAATGACAATTCGCTCGCCATGACTCTTCAAGTCGTTGAGAAGACGGCGACAGCGCTCCCGACGTTGTTCCCGTATCCGATCCGTCAGCAGAGGCCTCACGCTCTTTCCACCTTCTTCTTTGACCACTGTGGACACCGAATTTTCTTTTTCTTTGCGAGCGCAGTCATTTTGAGCGTCGGGTCTTGTTCGAAGGCTTTTCTCATAGCCAAACGGTTGACGACTTGAAGTCTACCTGAACGAGGTTGATCTTTAAGGTCTCTCCCATTCTTGAGCCTGTCCGCAACTCTGTGGATGGTCATCCGGCTGACTTTGAGGAGCTTGGCAATCTCGGACTTCGTGTAGCCCGCGCGCAGGAGAGCAGCGATCTCTGCTCGTTTTGTTTCCATCGCTTTTGTCGTGAACATTAGGATCACTCAGAGGTTAACACGTAATTTCCAATATATTATTTGATCCTTTTGTGGAAATGGAATTATCCAAATCATGAGCAGTCCATTTTTTGGGGGATGTAAAGAGTGTAACAGAACTTTTGCAAAGCCCGGTATTTCATTTTTTACTTTAGTTGGACACTCCTTTGTACAATGATAGTTTCGTTTTGGACACATGCATAACAAGAAAGAATGTGTGATTTCATTTCGATCATATGTAGAGAACTACTAATTAACATCAAAATTTTAAACTTCTGTTTGTCTTCTGACTAAATATGTGGAAATTTCTGAAGTGGGAAAAGATGAACAGAGCTTAAAACAAAAAAAATAAGATAAATGTCAAACAATAAATTTGTTTTTCAATGGGCAACGGGTATGAGAGAGAGAGAGAGAAAAGGACGCATTAGTTTCAGATTGCTCCTTTTAAATATCAGAAACAAATAACCTGCTATTAGATCCAAGTCTTCCTGCGTGAGATCTTCATTGTCTAATTCATCATCCTCAGTCTTGTTCATTTTTATAATTCGCTGCAAAGAAACAAATGAATTGCTCTAAAACCAATTATTATGGGTTAAGTTGACATTTTAAAAGTAAAACAATAACTTAAACAATTTTTAAACGCAATCAAACCACAGTAATACATATCTGCCTTTTAATATACTTTCTAACATATACTGTAAAATTTTATTAGTCATACGATATTCGATGACTAGCAATTAAATAACAACTGGAAAATAAATTCTGATGCTACAAACTATCTAAAATACTTAAATTTCAAATTTCATTTTGCAAAATTTATCTCAGTTTGACAAATATGACATTACTTAAATATAATGCAGAACTTCCAGGAGAGGCTTCAGAAATGCATACAAAATGAAGATTAGCATTTGGACGACACTGTTTTCAAAACTAAATGATAATATATATGATGTAAATGGTAAAAACTGTTGTTCTAAAGTGTGAAATAAAATTTTGGAATTACTTCCATTATTGCTTTGTTATTTGCATTTAAAATCTGGGAGTTATTTTTGCCGCACCCTGTATTTGATCTTAGAGGTAAATTCCACAGAAAAATTCGACTGTATTTTTATTGAATGATAACATTAATCCAGGTTAATAAAGTATACATCATTCAAAATTTTTCAATTTATCCTAATATTTTATTAATAAAAATGCCTCGGAAAATTGCAAATTGGCCCTCTGATCATCCATCCTATCTCCCGAGAACAGGGGGAATACAGCGTCGTTTCCTGCCGTGAGAACCTCAGGAAATTTTGTCGCTGAGATTCTAGTTTTGCTTTAAACGATTCTACATTTCACAGGATTTTGCTAACCTGTTTTATGTCAGAATGCCTTCAATTTGTTCTCTGTTTGGATATATAAATAGATAGTCTGATAGAAATTTCACGTTTCATAGATTTCCACAGACAGTATTAGTTTTTGACAGCGAGGGAACGGGTATCCACTCCAAACAGCATTGTGTGCTCAACTCATTTTGAAGCACCATGCTATGTCTACGCCCCCGCAGTTTTAAATTCATTATCAATTCAAATAAGAAATTCACTGAAACTAGAGCATGCCTGGTGTGCTTCAAGAAACAACAACTGCAACAGGCATAAGCTAATTGCCGAAGAAATGAGGTAGGCCTATCTGCTGAGTTGTAGAGGTGTGCCAACGCCTCCTAAAGATAAGGCCTGAGCGCGAAAACATCATACATTGTTACATCATCATGCGAAGACATAATTTAGGGCTTATTATTGGTAGAAATGCGGATCATGATGTAACAATGTATGACGTCTTCGCGCTCAGGCCTTATCTTTAGGAGACGTTGGGTGTACAGATGCCAATGCGGCAAGCAGAAGATACCGTTTCAACGGTTTAATGCATAGAGCCAAGAACAGATGAGCCCACTCCATCTGTTCTTGATGAGCTGTATATTGCAGAAGTTGCAGTAGCATTTAATTCTGCTGACAGCCCATGTATATCACTGTCACTTATCAAAGTCGTTGTCGTCGCAATCGGTCTTGTTTTCATATTCACAGTCCATTGCGATACCCTGACAACTAACCGATAGCGCCTGTGATAGTGTACACTGTGACGTCACGATTTGGAAACTCCTTCACACTTTTCCGTAATCTGTGACGTGACAGATTGCCGAAACATGGTGCAGTGTTGATCGCAGGGGGAGGGTAAAAAACGAAAGTTTTTCATATAATTTATTAATTTTGAGTTTGAATTGAAAATTTATATACACGCTACCTTGTTATTGAGACCTTCATCTTTCATTTTAAGCAAAGTTCCTTTGGTGTGGACTTTACCTTTAACATCGCTTACAAAAGTGGACATAATTAAAAAAAAAAAAAAAAAAACCCACACAATAGGACAACTTCTACCAGAAGCATGTGCAGGATACTGTGAACTAAGCTGCAATTCGTTTAACTTAAAATATCTGGGTCAAAGTAAAAAGTTAGGTTTGTTTGGTATTAACGTCCTTTTCAACTGCCATGGTCATTTCAGGAAGGTGTTATAGGGGCCGCAAAGTTTGCCTCGCAAGGGTTCTTTAACGTGCAGCCGGCAAACGACTACATGGGACCAACAGCTTTACTTCCCTTCCGAAGGAAGTGCGTGATCTAAGGATTTCCCCCCTGAAAAAATCCTCGGGCATCAGAGGCGATCATGCACTGAGCCACCAAGGCCAATGGGTCAAAGTAAAAAGAAGATAATTACTAGAATCGATGAACATTTTGCACATATGAACACGTTAAAAACCGGACATATCGAGAGAAATATAAAAAAAAAAAAGAATGCTACAAAACGTTACATTCAGTCAACGACCAGAAGAAACTCAACTTTCTGGAATCCTAAATTTTAAGAAGACCTCCGGATGAACTATTAAATTGTGACAGATGTCCACTGGATCTTTCACAATGGTCACAAATGCATATTAAAGGTTAAAAATCGCTTCAAAAAACAAGCATGCTACGATACTGAATGACTCCACATGTACATTGATGGAATAAAAAATCCCAACATCACGAAGGACTTGCGCTAGATGAATGAAATTTGGACAGTATATTCAGCTATGGTATTTATTCAATTGATTCAGATTTCAACTTACAGGGAGCGCCACCAGCACCACCCTGTACATGGTGAAAAGCACGACTTTAGTACCCGCTGTAGTCGCCGTGCTGGTCTATGCAGGCCTGCACACGTGCATGCATACTGTCGTAGAGATGCCGAATGTCATTTTGTGGTATGGCATTCCATGCTTGTTGTACCTGGATGGTCAGATCAGCGACAGTTGTTACTGGTTGTGGAAGAGCCCTGACACGGCGTCCGACCATGTCCCAGACGTTCTCTATGGGCGACAGATCTGGTGATCGTGCTGGCCATGGTAGGATGTGGACACCCTGAAGGGAACGTTGGGTTGCAGCGGCAGTGTGGGGTCGAGAGTTATCCTGTTGGAACAGCACCCCCTGGCATACCAGCCATGAACGGCAGCACAATGGGTTCAAGAACCATCCGAATGTAAACATTTGCCGTCATGATGGGTCCTACTGTCGAAGGAAATCCCTCCCCATACCATAAAGCCAGGGGTGGGGCCAGTATGCCGACGACGGATACAGCTCGGTAACAGGACTTCCTCACTCCTCCTCCTGACCCTTGTGCGACCATCACTCTGACCCAGAGAGAAACGACTTTCATCCGTGAAGACCACAGACCTCCATTCTGCCCTCCAAGTCGCTCTGGCTTGAAAACGTGCCGCACGGTGTTGAGGGGTAAGAGGCGAACATGCCACAGGGCACCTGGAGTGGAGGTTTCTGGCCAGGAGACGGTTCCGAATTGTGCGTGGAGTGACGTTGGGTGCCACAGCAGCCCGAATGTTCGCTGCAGATGCTGTTCGATTTGCCACAGCCATCCTACAGATGCACCGGTTAACCCTGTCTCCTGGTAATCCTGCCTTCCCTGGACCATTGCTGTCAACAGTTGTACACAGTGGCAACGTCTCGACCCATGCGTTCTGCAATAGCACGGAATGAAAGTCCACCCTCTCGAAGGCCCACTACATGTCCTCGTTCGAATTGGGTTAGCTGCCCATATTCATATCGCAGTCGCCTATCGAGGCATGTTTTACGTACTCTATCACACACGTCCACAAGTGTCTGAAGTGACACAGATGCGCATCTGATCTCCTTTATATCTGTCATTGGAATGTCTCATTTGCACGTACAGGGTGGCGCTGGTGGCACCCCCTATAAGTTGTAACCTTGAAACTTGAATCAATTGAATAAATACCACAGCTGAATATACTGTCTAAATTTCATTTATCTCTAACACAAGTTCTTCGTGGTGTTGGGATTTTTTTTTTTCCGTCAGTATATTTATCTCCACCAAGTTGATGATTTTTTTGCTGTATCATAACACATAAAATAATCTGTTTTTTAATTTCACTCATGCTGTATTTTCTATCTTTGTATTATTTATTTTTGCTTTTTATTTTTCATTATTATGTATTTTTGGGTTTCCTCTTCAAATCTCAACCCTACTTTGCTGTTCATGGTCTTCGTAAGGAACCAGTCACCAATCTGATACAAGCTTGCCATTTGTTCCCATTGGGTATTATGTAATCTTTTTGTTTATTCTATTTTTATCATTATTTTACCTTATACTCTTTGTAAGGTGCTCAACAGCCAATCAGCAAATTTATTCTAGTTTGCTATTGGTTTCCTTTCTTTATATATTTCCGCATTTCTATTCAGTATCTAATTTTTACCTGAAGAAGATGCTTAGCAATCAAAATGTACATTGTAAGAAATTAAATATTCGTGTGGGTGTGGATATCCATTTGTCTTCTTTCACTTATCTAGGGAATTAGAAAGTGACTCTGTATCCCCTAATAAATTCCTCTCAGTCCATGACCCTATCACATGAACCATGTAAAAGGATTGAAGGGCGTACAGTATTAGACTTCACATCTGAGGTGCGTTCCTCTACAAGCGATTGCAAGAGCAACGCAGTGATGTCAGTCCCGCAAGGTTCGATTGACCTTCGACCATGCATAGACCATCGCGAAAGAAAAAGTATACAGGAATGCTAAAAATAACCTTCGTTAGCCCATTGTATAAAAGCATCGTTGTATGCATCGTTAGAGCGGTTAGTCATTCCATGTAATAGATTGGTTGTTGATTGTGCGCTTGCGCAGTTAACAAAAGTAAGTCACTTGTGGAATGAAAGCGTTGTGCTTTTTCCTTGAATCTAACTTTGCCGATGGGAATTTTTTTAATGCAGTGTAGTATTTTAATTAAAATATAGACAAAAAATAGAAATTCAGTTGCTGAATAATCATGAAAGGTCTTTGTATGTAGATAAAAATTATTTCATTTTAAAACTGAAGTTAAAATTTCAGCCATTATTTATTCCCGAAATTTTTTTTTATTTAGCCTATTTCTAGAAGCATTAAATGAGTGAATTATAATCGAATAACTTAAATGGGGGAGTAATAAACAAATTTTTTTATAAACTGAGGAAATATAATACTAAAAACTTCTTAATCATCAAATGCGATATTTCATTCATGAGGACCTTTAAATAATTCCGTCGATAATATTTCGAGCACCCGTTAAACAGGTATTGGACATTGAAACTGAAACACCTTCGCAAATAGCACTGGTTACCCCCAGGGCTGAATAGAACTTTCTGCTAGGTAATTAATCGTATGCATATCAATGAATCACGTGTCAGAGGTCTTGGTAGTCACTCCAGTAGAAAAGTTCGATAGTAAGCTTCAAATTGTCTGTGCAGAGCGCTATAATGGGAGACATATCCGACTTCAAAAGAGGGCAGATTGTTGGGGCGCGTCTAGCAGGTGCATCTGTGTCCAAAACTGCCACACTTTGTGATGTCTCACGTGCTACAGTATCCAGGGTGATGTGTGCATATGAACAGGAAGGACGAACCACGTCCAGGAGGAGCAACTGCAGGGGAAAACGGAAGTTGTCGGAAAGAGACGTCAGGACATTGACCAGGATTGTTGCATGAAAGCGGAAAACCACCGCAGAAATGAATACACACCTCCAGGAACCTGTGTGCACGAAGACAATCCGTCGTTACCTGCATAAATCCAACATCCATGGCAGGGTTGCTATACCGAAGCCTTTCATCAGTAGTACAAATGCCTCCAAGCGGGTTCAGTGGTGCCGGACGCATAAAACCTGGACGTTGGATGACCTCAAACGCGTCATATTCTCGGATGAGTCTAGCTACACTGTCTTCCAAACAACAGAGAGGGTATTCGTCTGGAGGAGCCCCTCTGATGCCTACAACCCAGACTGCTTGGCACCCACAGTCAAACGCGGAGGTGGATCAGTAATGAAATGGGGTGCAAACTGTGCAGGACCTCTACCGATCCTTCCCAAGACGTGTTGCTGCTGTGCTGGCTGCCCACGGTGCCCCAACACCTTATTAAATAAAGATTTTGGATTTCTACCAGGTGTTTCAGTTTCAATGTCCAATACCTGTATTTATTGATCTTTAATTAGGAAAAAAATTTCATTTGCCTTGGTATAGTGGCTTTAATTTTGTGAAATTTATTGAATTTTAGTTTAATAAATAATTTATTAAAGATCAAATAATAATATAATATAAAAATAGATTTAAGTTTTAGAAAAAAATTGGATGACGTTCATGCCTTCTTACAATAACACGGCCTTATCAGTTCCTGATTTCAATAATTATTTTCCTTAATTATCAAAAAGTAATTTTTCTAAATCAATTTTTATTAATCCCTGTGTAACTTTAGAAATACCTGAAGAAAATGATAAATGATAAAAATTTTTCTTAGTTATTAAAAAATTGGGAATTTAAGAATAAATCAAACTTTAATTTGAACATCTCTATTTTAAAAATTATAAAAATTTACAAACGGAAAAATATTCTTATGGGTTTATTTTATGCTATTTCACAAAATTTATTCACTGATGAAATGACTACACTTCTATCATGTCGGCCACATTTTTTTACTTTGTCTAATGGCGGATTCGAGCATCCTTTCCACACTGTAACAAGCATTCATCGATAAGTAGGGCCTATCTGTGCTTGAAACAAAATAATCTGCTCGCCCACTTTCTTGTTAATTCTATAGGCAACAGTTTCATTTCTTCCTATTCAAATAAGACAAAAATCGCTAAAGTTTGTAGTCTGATATTGTGCATCGCGAGCCAAACTATCGTTGCAAGTGCCGGTCTTGCGAGAGCTCCCCCTCCTGTCGTGAGACACTCTTTCGATGTAGAGGAACAGGTTTTTTTAACAAGGCACCACGATTACTTGAAACTGCGGCTCTTTTTCCATCGATGTCTCGCCATCGCATGTGGAGGAATGCACTCCTGGGGTGAGGAAGTCTCCAAAAGAGAGACTAACTGCAAATTAAATTTCTGTCAGAGGTCCTACATGAAGTTCTATCAAATTCTATCATCAGCAATGTGAAGTTTTAATTTGTAGGGAGCATGTAGATAATCTAGTAAATTCAGTTATTCTACAAGGTGCAACAATTAAATAAGACTGAATTTTTTTTTAGGGAAGATGCGAAGCAGGAAAATTCAAACAAATGTATGCATCTCTACTTTGGAACGTGTTCTTCACATGATGACAGTTTTAACGTGATTGGGCAACAAGTTTTTCCGATAACAGAATGGCAACGAACTCGTGTCTTGTGATATCGTCAAAAAACTCAAAATGGAACAGCGTTAAATTCAGTAAAACTCTGAAGGAACCTTTTGAAGAGCATGGAGTGACATGCACCCACTTCACCAAGCAGAAAAGTGCATGACAATGCACTTTCACACTGCACACTCATTGTGAAACAATTTCTTGGGCAGAAACAGATTCCAACATTGGATCATCCTCCGTACTCATTCAATTTTGACCTTTTCCAAACATCAAAAGGACAATGATTTTCACCCAAAACAGCAGTGACTAGTCTGCTGCACAGCATACCTTCCAGGACTTAGTCATTGTAAACTTAATAATGGTGTTATTTTGAAAATACATAACAATTTTCTGTAAATAACACTTATAGTTTTCTCTCAGTAACCACAGTCTTGTTATTTAATTGTCGCACCCTATCCGGTAAGTCATTAAAGATGCCTGACTCCTACATCCTGAATCTAGGATTCAACAGGAGATGCCTGCAATTAAGGACTGTGCCGAAATATATAATGGTTTAAATTTTTAAAGAAATAAAATGAATCCTGAAGAAATTATGTTTTTGTGTTTTAAGAATGTCGGGATAACTGTTACTTCTAAACTACTGAGAAAAAAGGTACATATACGGTAATTATATAGAGAAGCTACACCAGCTACTATACGATATACTGTGAAGTAGTCATAGAGTTACTTTTCGTCCCTCACACCCCCCCCCCCCCACTCCCTCAATTTTTTTTTCTGCCTGACTGATGGGAAGTTATCAAGCTTGTATCTTTTTCTCTGAAAAATAATGACATTTATGAAATATAAGAAAATTTTAATGACATTGTTATGCCATGGACAATTGGACTGATGGTGTGAAAAAAAAAATGCAAACTTTAATAACTTCCCCCTCTTCAAACAGTGCACTGACCATTTGATGCTCAGATACTTTCATGTACTGATATAGCTTGTCTATACAATTTTTATCCAGTCAGTTCCTCTCTTAACCTCAAAGATTGATTATATAACTTACATGAACATCAAGGTATGTTTCTGACAGCAAACCCTGTGCCAATTGCCTAAATCCCGATTTCAAAAGTGGAAGGAAGATTCCTGTCACACTAACATGATCACCTGGAACCGTTAATCTTGTGTTTTCACCTCTCACAAATAAAGTCATTGATCGGGGAATGTTCCCAACAGGTACTTGATCACTCTGGAATAAAAATCAAAGAAATGCAAAAATTATGTTTCTGAATTAGAATAACAAACATAACAGTACTGAAATAAAGTCTCTTTTAATCAACCATTTCCCTTAAAATTATACCAAACAACTTCCTTTTAAATTACCGTATAACCGATTATAAGGCAGCTCCCCAAAATTTGCAAGTATTTCAAGGAAAAAAAAAAAAAAAAATCTCATTTTCAGCAGTACTGAAATTCTACAAGGGGCATTCAAATACAATACTCATTTCCAAAAAAGTTGGGACAATGCAACATATAAGAAGAATTCCAACACATTTGTTTGGATTATTGTATTGCCGTTTATTTTAACGCATTACAATACATAAACGATAAATTAGGCATGGGATCACATATCTTATATGCTTAAAGAAAGATACAGGTGGTTTTCCTGTTTGGCACGTGCAACACACTCCCAAAAAAGTTGGGACAGCACGGCGTTTACCACGGTGTGGCGTCACCTCTCCTCTTGATGACACACTGTAATTTTCTGGGCATCGATGACACCAATCTTTCTAACACCGTAACCGGAATTCTGTCCCATTCCTGTTGGATATAGGTTTTCAGCTGTTCAACTGTCTGAGGTCGTCGCTGTCGTAGTTTTCGTTTAATAATACGCCAAACGTTTTCTATAGGCGACAGGTCCGAGCTGCAAGGGGGCCAATACAACATACGAATGCGCTGCCGACGTAGCCATGCAGAAGTTATGCGCGCTGCATGCAGTCTGGCGTTGTCTTGTTGAAATATACACTGACGTCATCCAAACAGGCGCCTCTTAGATGGCACCATAGCTTGTTCCAGGATCTGTATATACGCTTCAGCATTGACGGTGCCATTGCAGATGTGCAAGTCTCCCATTCCATGGCCACTAATACAGCCCCAGACCATGACATGCGGTGGTTTCTGTACCGAACGCCTGTAGCACGTGGGAATATCCTTTTCGTCTTTGGTCCGGAGTGTACGGCGCCCATTATTTCCGTAAACAATCGTAAAGGTTGATTCATCGGACCACTATGTTCTTCCAGCGTGCTTGGGCCCAATTGCGATGGGCTCGAGCCCATATCAAACGGCGACATTGCTGTCGTTTGTTGATGTATGGCTTCCGTTGTGCACAGTACAACTTAAGTTTGCATTTGTGGATGCACCGGCGTACAGTATTCAACGATAATGGCTTCCCGAAGAAATCGCGGGCCCAAGTGGCTATGTCCGTAATCGCAGCATTCCTATGCGTGACGCAGTGACGTCGGAGGATCCGAAGAGCTCGAGCATTCAGAATAGGTTTTCTATTTTGGCCTTTCCGAACTGTGATCTCACCACTATCTCGGTAGCGCTTGATAATATTATGTACTGTAGATGAGGACAGGTTAAATCTTCTGGTTATTGCACGCTGAGAAACGTTGTTTGTGAATTCTTGAATGATTCGAACACGAAGATCTTTGCTAACTGGCTTGCCTCGACCCATCGTTCCGAATAAGTTACCTGAACGACGGATGGCAACTGTTATTTATACGGAATGTAGTACGACGTCATCGTTTTAGATTATTCCCGAACAATTCGGAAGGTTCCACTACTAATGGCGCTTTCTACAACATATGTCCCTACTATTTTGGAACGTGTTGCAACACCCCCATTCAAAATGAACCTCCCGGCCACGATACAAAATGTTTTGGTGCACACAGTATATTTATGTCATTTCATAAACGTATCTGCTATTTTGTATTCGCGAGAAAGTTTTGTTACATCATCCCTTTTTGTTTTTTCTATATACTTTGCACTGTCCCAACTTTTTTGGAAATGAGTATTGTATATATATAAAAACAAAAACACACAACACGACTCTCATAACTCTGCTGCCCATAACTCATGAATGCTGTCCCAAGATTCTTGAACTTATTCACCTGTCTCAATGGGGCTCCCCTAACAAGGAGAGCATAATGAGCAGGCTCTCTTGAAAGGACCAGAACCTTAATCAAATTTATCCCAGCCCTTTCACACATGGCTGCAAACCAAACCGTGGCGATCCGTGGTAATGAAACGTGAGCTGGGAAACAAAGCCAAGCTCTCCGTTTTCAAATTTATCTTTGTCCCCATTCTCACCTAAGGTCATGAGTCCTGGGTAATGACAGAAAGAATGCGATCACTGGTACAAGCAACCAAAACGAGATTCCTGAGAAGTGTGGCAGCATTAACCCACTAGACAGAGTGCACAACAGCACAATAAGGGAATCTTTAGGTGTTGAGCCGATACTTCTAAGCATTGAGAGATCTTAGTTGCATTGGTATGGCCACGTGTAATGGATGCTGCAAACTGGTCTCTCTAGGCAGTTACTTTTTTCCAAGCTGGTGAATAAGAGAAAAAGAGTTAAACCCAGAACAAAATGGCTAGACCACATGGAGAAACTGGGTTTGAGTCACTTGGATATTACCATTGAGGACATGCTCCTGATGGCAGACGATCGCGAGTGTTGAAGATCCTCCATAGAGCTGCTGCCCCCGCGACCCTAACGATAAGAGAGTTTGAAAAGCAAGTACAAATCCACATGGCAATCTTTCAAGGGTGCTTTACCCATTCATGCAAAAATTTATTTCTTTTCTGCATACTCTGCAGTAAGCTGTGTGCTTATTCCGACACCATCCAGCTATTCTTTTCAGTTGTAAAAAAAGGCATATCATACTTTTTAAGGGCCCTTAAAAACAAGATATGAAAATAAAGGCGTTCTTAAGGACTGTACAAACCATGCTGTATAATGGGTGAGGGAGATTACTGTATTTTTTCGAATATAGGCCATGGCTCTAAACCCCAAAAAATCGAAAATTTTAGGAGTGCAGCCAAAAGTGAGTGCGGCCTGAAAAAAAAAATTTTTTTCTGAAAAATCATTATCGGTAATTTTGGATAGAGCAAAAAAAAAAAAATATCAAACTACTTCGTTTTAGCGTCCCATATTAATTTAGATAGTAATTTTATTATTTATATAACTATCTAAATTATTTTTATATACTTACTGAAACTTTTATAAATTTATTAATGAACTGTGTAAATAATTACAGCAATCTAGTTTTTAATTTAGTGTAACTCTTCGACAGCAGCCATGGCTCTATCTCTGTAATGTATCATGTTGCCACCAGACGGCGCATCTAATCTTTTCCCTTGTTGCCATGCAGCCATCACTTGTATACAGAGACTCTCGATATCATCCTTCATGTAACAACCACGTTATGTTTTTCTCTCTCAATCAATGTATCCTGATATTTATTATGTTAATTAAACCTTTTATACATGTATAATCTACCTTACCTGTGCGTTGATTCATTTCATTACACAACAATTGGCGACGAGGATGGGATGTAATCAATGAAATGATCAATGAAACCACGTCAATGAAACTGGATTGAAAAACTCCGCAACGAAGACGAGACAAGCCATCATCGCCAGCTCATTATGACTCCAAGCCATCTGCTCATCTCCACAAGGCAAGTTCTTCTCACATAAACAATTATGTCTATTATTGGCACTCTCCAACTCTTCGATGTCGATAATCCAAAACTATGGGACATTTAAGCTGACCAAGTTAACTTCTTCTTTGCTTATCGACCCGAAACATCCACCTATTCGTCTTAAAGCAAGATCTGTTCCACTGGCATTACGACCAAGAATTGATAGAGCACTCGATATTCTTCTAGAGCAAGGAGTCATAGAACCAATCGACAACTCCAGATGGACAACACCTGTGGTTCCAATCATCAAACCATCAGGTGAGATTCATTTATGTGGTGACTATAAAATAACTATCAATAAAGCAATGCAGGATCACCCTTATCCAATCCCTGCTGTTCAACAATTGCTAACATCTATACCACCTAGTTCTGTTTTTGCTAAAATAGACTTAGCTCAGGCTTATCTTCAACTACCTGTTGATGAAGATTCATCAGAGGCCCAAACTATCATTACTCATCGAGGAGCTTTCAAAATCAAACGTTTACAATTTGGTGTTTGTGTCGCCCCAGGTATTTTTCAAAGTGTTATGGATAATCTTCTGACAAATCCTCCAGGTGTCATACCATACTTCGATGACATTCTTGTCTGTGCTTCAACACAAAACGAGTTAGCAGAGTGTCTATGCCAAGTTCTGTCATGCCTATCAAAGGTAGGTCTACATCTTAATAAAGACAAAAGCATATTTAACGTCCATGAAGTAGAATTCCTAGGACATACAATTGACAAAAATAGACTCCGCCCTTCTCAAAATAAAATCAAAGCAATTAAAAGTGATCCGAATCCAAAAAACAAAAAAGAACTGCAAGCTTTCCTTGGACTTATTAATTTCTATGATAGTTTTATCCTAAATCGAGCAACTACAGTACAACTCGAATAACTCGTTGAGCTCTGGACTGTGATAAAAATTCGACTTAAGTGTTTTTCAAGTTAAAAATTCAGCCAAAGAGGGCGTACATGTCATTTCTCACCGAAAATGAAATTTTAAAACTAAAAGAAATACAGTACTAAATTTATCATGTACAAACAGAATAATTTATTAGCATACAAAAAAAATTGGTAATCTTACTTAAAATAGTCAGGCATCTTCGACTGTTTTAAATTATGAATATTGCATGTGGTGATGAAACCATTCATACTGAATAGGTGATTAAAAATACGACCAGCCACATTTGTTTCATTCATGACGAACTTCTTAAATGTCTCCATTGCGTTTCTCGCATCCTTTGCTGATGGAGGCAAATCATCATTGCATTCTTCATCAGGATCACATTCTTCAATATCATTTCAATTCGACGAGTGCTCTCCGACGATGTCATCGTCCTCCATTATTCCAGACATGATCACTCAGCGTTCGCTCTAGGACCAAAAATCTACGAGTCACTTTGACTCCTCAGCCTAAAAATTGCGAGTCAAACTTCATATGATGCGAGTCATATTTTAGATTTTTTTAACGTCCAAATTTTTACATGCACCAACAACCTCTATAGTTAATTAAAAATTAAACAAGATAGCACCTGACAAAATGAAGTGAGGTTAAAATATGGTGAGCAGGATATGGCCGATGATATTAATTCAAATTTAATGAGTCAATTTTGAATCGCTGGTCAAAAAATCACGAGTCAAATTTTCGCAAAAATGCCCATTTGATGCGTAAATTGCGAGTAAGCGCGAACCCTGTCAACTGATCATCCAGCAAAACGATGTCCCGGAATGTATACTCGCAGAGTTTTTCCACGTAACGTTCTTTACTGTGGAGAATTTCCCATTTAGTGAATCCTTCGAAGTCTTCTTCGACACTATCTGTTACATCAGTATTCGTGTCCTTAGTGAAGCCGGCCTTTTTAAAACAATTCTTAATTAATAATAATTGGATCTATGAGGATTTTTATACACGCCATACCTCAGATGTTTAAATTATTGATGAAAAATAGGAAAGAAAATTCCACAGCCTGGGATCGAACCAGGAACCTTCTGCTCACCGTGCAGATGCGCCAGTCAATTGCGCCACTGCAGACATGGAAGCATTACGCTATCTACATGCCCTTTGGGCTGGCTGGAGCAGTACCCAGTTCGCAGGCTGGGACTATCTTTCCTACTGGCGTAATAATCGTTAAAGAATAATAATTGGATCTATTATTATATCTTTCATTCATTCAAAAAGTTTAATACTGAAGATGGGAAAAAAATCCCGAAAACGTTATAATTATCTCAAGTTTGTCATCTACGTGTTACGAATCATCAAACTTTCATCATCTGTAACTGTGTGCCTCCCTGTGTTCGTGTAACTTTCCTCCACTAGATCTTCGTTTCTTCAGTGTTTCTTCTGTACTTCATCTGGGTTTCTCCACAAGACCTTTGTTTCATTTGTTTTGTCCTTCAACATATACTTTTGGTGACTTTTTTCATTTTTTTCATTGTTTCTATTATTTATTTTAATTTATTTGTTTTCTTTTAATTAAAGGAGTTTTATTCATCTTAATTTTTAATAACTGTTGACAAAGTTGACTGCGGAATATTGAATTCTCTGGCTAAATCTTCTTTTTTCTCTGTCGCATTAGTAACACGATCTAAAATCTCTAACTTTGATTCTAAGTTTAAAATGTTACATTTTCTTTTTTTAGAATTCGAAGCCATTGTAAAGGTTCGAAAACACAAGATCGAAAACAAAAGATTGACTACCGTACTGTAGAATAGCAAAACGTTCTCTGCTATAAATCGCAGTACATGGAGCACATGGCAGTATTTACTGTAAATACAACACGCGAGTCATGTGATTGGTACTTCCTTACACCGCGCCTTCTGATTGGTGGTACAATACAGGGTGATTTACATCGAATGTAAAATACTTAAAGGGGGTATTA
>JAHWFO010009445.1:255355-279263 GCA_023313115.1 Rhysida immarginata | reverse complement strand
TTTGAACCCATGTTCATAGGACGTTTTGTGTTTATCTTAACCTCTATTATACCCCCTTTAAGTATTTTACATTCGATGTAAATCACCCTGTATATGACGCACTTGACTGACCCTTGGCCATCCCCTTTATTGATGACGTGTTTCTTAGGATTACCGACGATGTTTATCGAATTGGAATTATCGAAAATTTCATTTATAAAACATTTTTTATTTAAATTTTACGTAATAAATTACTGTATTTAATAAAAAAAAATTGAGTTATCTTGAATTCATGAAAATAATTCTTCGCATTAAGAGGTTAAATTTGTATGAATTTAATGCGTTTGGGAGTGGGACTTGAAGTTCACTTCGAGTTAAAGGAGATATTGATTTATCCGAGAGCGAGTTATCGGGGTTGTACTGTATCTGTATATTTGATGAGTACATATTTTATATTTGCTTCCTATTTTCTTTATAGGAAACTTCGGTTATACTTTATTTATACTTTTTGAAAAGTAAATCAATCGCAAAGCGGCAAAAATGATCCGATAAAAACACGGTGGATTTGAGTTCATGGCTTTAAATTAACCAGCCTTTGTTGAATCGTTTACTAACAATGAAATTAATATTCTAAGCCTTCAGAACAATAATTAAGCAGTCACATATATTTTCATTCATAAATTATTATGAAATTCACTTGTTAAAGCTATTGTCTGTGAGTCCCAAGTTATATAAAGTTAATATACCTTGGGCGAGTCCTTCAGCTGGCCCACTCCACTCCAAGGTGTTGTGATGTCATAGAATGCTTTATCGCGCTATTGGTCGGCACTTCGTTGACAGAGCCATGGCCGCCGCCCAAGAAATAAAGAGTTACACTCGTTCATTAAAATGAAATTACTATAATTATTTACACATTTCATTAATAAATTTATAAAAGTTTCATTAAATATATTAAAATAATTTAGAAGGTTATATAAATAATGTAACTGGTGTCTAAATTACAATTTAAGATACTGTGAGACACTAAAAACCAAGTAGTTCAATCTTTTTGTAGACCCTATAAGTTTGCGGCCTAAAGTGAATTACGGCCTTAAAATGGCTATTTTTTCGTTCCACCGTCAAATTTGCGGCTGCAGCCTAAAGTGAATTACGGCCTTAAAACTGCTATTTTTTCGTTCCACCGTCAAATTTGTGGCTGCGGCCTAAAGTGAAAGCAGCTAATATTCGAAAAAATATGGTATTTAAAATCAGTGTAATTATCCAATTCTTTGTTTTAATACAATAAATAATATCTCATTACTTTCTAATTTAAGTCATGTTTGTTTCCTGATGGGATATAAAAAATAAAAAAATAAAATTAGATTTCTTACATGTTCTTGTATCTTTATCTCTTGGAACTTAATAAATTTGCTTCCTCGAGTTTGAAGATATAATCGACCACCAGATTTATTTACACGACATTCTTCACTTGGGCACATGACAAGAGGCATAAAGGTCGGTGACCCAATCTACAAAATTTAGGTGTGATTTAACTATTGCAAATAAATGCAACACAATTGAAAATAATACCTGAAATAAAGAAATATAAAATTTTGTTTACTGGTTGGTAGGTTTCAGCACCACATTGGTCACATGTATACGTGGCCACCTGCATCATAGGCCGAACTTCAGTACATCGAGTAACAATTCCTTTTATTGAAACTAACTTTCCTATGTGCTGAGCTTTGACATCACGAACGGCAATGTGTTTATGAAGAGACGGGAGCTTGAAATAGATTTCGCTGAAAAACATATTTTAAAGCTTATCAGTTCATTGCTAAAATCTTAAGAAATAACTTTTTTTATTCCCATAAATAACAGTCACAATTTTCAGAATTATTTACTGAATAAGCTAATATGAATGGTAAACACAAGAGAAAACATCTTACTATCTGCGCAACAACTCTGGTGGATATTTATTACGAGGATCCCTGGTTTCACCAGGTTGGCGTAAACGTTGCTCCATCAACAAGCGATGTTCAATGTAGACATCTAAAGAATCCTTGAAGGTTACCTTAAAGTTAAAAAAAAATATATATATTTATAGACATATAAGACAGCCAAAACAGTGGACACTAAGATAAACCCAAAGGAAGAAAAGAAACCACTATTCCAAATAAAGGAAATTTATAAAATTAAACTCGTGTGTATTTTGGAGCTCTCAGTCTCCATCAGTGAGAAACAACAAGTGAAAATAACAGCGACAATCGAGCACTGTAGTGAAATGTTATTTGAGTGGCACTTGAAGCTAAGCTTCTGTAATCTCACCCTTCCTAAATAAATGCTAAGAGGATTAAACTGAAGTAGTAAAGAAGCCTGATTTACCCATAAAGGTCATCAATAATATGAAAAGGAGAAAACAGGAGGTGATTTTGATTGATGACTGTTTAGTCTAGAAGCAGACCACTAGTAGTAGATAGAACACGATCTATGAAGTCCAGTAATCTGGAAATAAGACATTATTAATATCATCAAAATTATCATCAAGTATATGTCTTGGATCACGGTATCTCTTTCCATGTGTAGAATGATTTAAAAAACCCAAGACTAGTCCTTTTCTATGATTTTCAATTTTGAGCAGCATGGATTCCATGAACTTATCTGCCAATACGAATCATGCTGAAGTCATTATAAATGGAGAAATTGTGAACAATTCTCCGATCCTTTGGGTAACGTTTTGGAACATTTGCAGTTCTTTCCACCTAGTCTTACTATAAATGATTTCCTACAAAACTACAGTGACCAGAACATCCTGGTTTTCCGGGACAGACCCGACTTCAGTACTGCCCTGCAATAAGCGTCCTTTTTTAATAAAAAGGATAAATATATATTAATTGGATATTGATAGATTTAATTATCAAAAATTACGTATCTCGGATTTGTTCTGGATTCTTCACAGCAGTGTTTTGGATTAGTGTCGTAAAAAATCTGATCACCCTATACAGAAGCCTCTTGGCCAAATAACAGAATGATTCTTCAAGAATAATCATTAATGAGCCTAATTTTATTCTTCTATGAATAGTGTTTTCAATGTTTAAAAAAAAAACAAAAAAACATTTAAGGTTTTCAATTTTCTACTCTATCATTTGAAAGAAACGAGGAATACTTACTTCTCTTTCTTTATATTCTGGAAGCAGATCATAAACTACATCAGAAAACAGATTAGTATAACGTCGAGCATTAGCTATTATTGATTCTGCTAAATCCTGATTGTGTGAGGAAACATCATCCAAATCAACTGTGAAAGCAGTCTGCTCACGATATGCTATTTTACTCTTCATAATTTTAAGAAAAATAAGTTTGTAAGTTGATATCTACATTATACTTTATGTTTAGGGTAAATAACTGTTTTCGGGACTTACTAATTGATCTGCATATACAAATGTTTTCTTCTTTTTCTTCCCTTCAGTACAGAATTCAGTAAGAAATGACTTAATAATATCTAAAGTACAGAGAACAGCAAAAAATTCTATATTAGGCTCTTATCCATGAACAACTTACTAGGTTTTTATAAAATTTTCAGTTCATCAACTCTATCCAATTCATAGCAAACAGACTACCCACGAAGAAAATGATAATGTGATATTAAGAGTTTCTTTTATATAGTCTAAAAATAAATTAAGGCCAGGAACAAAAGGCAAAACGGTCAAGTCAAGGCCTCCATCAAATCATTAAGAAAGACTAGCAATGAGAACTCTCCATTCCATAATCTATTGTTTTCTCGTTATGTCCTATACGAGGAGAAGTCAGTAAGTAAGTTACGAGGGCATATTGAAAAGTAATGCCTCCATGGCTGTAACGTTTTTACTTTTTAACCGATTTTCAAAATTCTTTTTGTATCTGATACTTACAGTTGTCCTCTATGTAATGCACTATTCACTTTTGGACATAGTCCCCATTCCTTTCCACGCATTACACCAACGCGTGGACTAGTTGGGTGAACCTGTCAGAGAGGAATTCCGGGGTCGTCGTCGACACGAGGATTGAATGGCAGCTTTGGATCCTCTTCTGTAGCACGATAATGCCCGTCCGTACACGATCGCCATACATCATAGGGGGTTGTAGCGTCTACAGTTCAAAGATGAAAAACTGCAGTTCAAAAATGAAAGACTTTGCACCTTGCGACTTTCACCACTTCCCAAAGAGGAAAGAGCACCTTAAGGGCCATGAGTTGCGTTCTGACGACGAGGTGAAACCTGCCGTTCGGTCCTGGTGTTGACAACAACCCCAGAATTCCTCTCCGACGGGTTCACCCGACTAGTCACGTGTTGGCGCAATGCGTGGAAAGGGATGGGGACTTTGTCGAAAAGTCAATAGTGCATTACAAAGAAGACAAATATAAGTATCAGATACAAAAAGAATTTTGAAAATCGGTTAAAAATTAAAAAAATTACAGCCATGGAGGCATTACTTTTCAATATGCCCTCGTACATATGGATATAAAAATGAACAAACAGGAGTACTGATTTGAAAGCAACTTTTATTTTTCCGCACAATCTCCCTGTACAATGAGGCACTCGTCTCATCATTTTACAAGCCCCTCAAAACCAGCAGCATAAAATTGTTCGGGCTGCTGTCTGAAGCAGGCGATGAATTCCCTTTGTACAGCTTGGTCAAACAAATGGAAGTCGCTTGAGCAGGTAAAGGCTATATGGAGGATGCTCGAAAACATCCCATCGAACTGTCACAGCATCTCAGTTTTCTTGTTGGTAATATAAGGACACGACTTGATGAGGAGTTCTGGTTGCTTCAGTTGAATGACATTACACAAGGATGTTACAGTAAGAGTCGGCATTTACAGTTTATTCTCACAAATGTGGTAAGCAATATGTCCTAGTATTTCCAGAAAACTGAGCATCACTTTCCCGGCAATGAAGCTGTACAAAGGGAACTCACATCCTGGTTCAGACAGGAGACCAAAGAATTTTATGCTGCTGGTTTTGAAGAGCTTGTGAAACGATGGGACAATTGCCTCATTGTAGAGGGAAATTATATGGAGAAATAAGAGCAGTTTTTAAATCAGTACTCTGATTTGTATCATTTCTATATCCATTTGTACCTTACTGACTATGAATAGCTTTAATGATATCAATTTACCAGTTTTCAGTGCTTTTAGAAACCTATGGCATGCATTAACACTTGGGCCAACAGGCATTATCACTAATCGATAAAACTCAATCAAACATTCATAGAATTTCAGTAAATACTTGCTTAGCAATTCCAAGGAGAAAAATTTTTTTAAATAGTTTATGAGAAAAGCGCAATAATAAACAAGGTGAAAAAGTGAACGTTGTTATGTGACTGCAAACGCTTCATGATAGGTTGTGATATTACGATTTAGCAAACACTGAATTGCATGCATTCAGATCCCAGGTTATTCAACCATTATTCACCATAATAACCAAATTAGACCTGCAATTCTGTATTGCCAAAATAAGGGGACAGTCAAACAATCTGCCAGTAATAAATTCTTTCATGGTTACAGAGTTCTTTTCAAGGAACAAAAGCTGAATCATATGGTATGTTTGCTATTTGTAAAGAAATGAGCTAAGTAAACTTAGTTCGAACTTTTTAGGCTAAGTTTTTTTGCGGCCTAATGTGAATCGCGGCCTATAAACGCTTACTTTTTCATTCCACTGTCAAATTTGCGGCTGCGACCTAAAGTGAATGCGGCCAATATTCGACAAAATACGATACTCGTTGGAATTGGATCAAATTTTATGTACTCTATTATTCCTCCAAAATTAATTATCCTAAGCATTGCAGAACCTGAGTTATTAACATGTTGATCTTTGGTGGCAGCATTTTTATTCCAGTTCATATATCAGCATTCAAATTCAGATCCATGTTCATATCAGTCCTGGTTCATATGAAGTTTTTTGCTTAGATTTTTTTCCAGGAAAAAAAAATTAATGCTAGAATTGTTTGGTTTATGACCAACAGATGGCGTTGTCAGATTACAGACATCAGTTTATACAAATTTTCAGAAGGTAAGATGCCAGATTAACTATCGGCTTAACAAATGTTCAATGTGCCGTGCGTCATTTCTCAACACAGCAGTCATACAAGACACCACACCGTTCACTGCATTAAGCAAAATTTTTCTGTGCATGTCATACAACTTGCCGGATGTAATCTTTCAATGTTTTCAATAATGTGGGTTGGTAATGGTACATTTTTGACTTGAGCTAAACCCTATAGCCAAAAGCCAGACGGCATCAGATTAAGTGATCTGGATGGAAAGGTTCGTCTGAGAACACTATTATCCCCAAATGTTCAGCGGAGTAGTCGTTACCCAGGTGTAGCAATTTGCGGTGGTGCTCCATCTTGCATAAAGATGACTGTATGCAGTGCTTGTTGCACTTGCATTTCTAGAATGATGCTCGTTCGTAACAGTGCCACATGGTGTGCACCAGTGATAGTAACTGTTTTCAGAACAGTTCTTGTGACTTCTTCGAAGAAAAATGGACCGATTATGAAATCAACAGTGAAGCCAAACTTTTAGCTGCTATAGAGGTTGTTCAACAAATGCATGTGGCTTTTCCACACTCCACCTGCAGCAATTGTGTGTGTTAACACTGGCAAAGCACAGTGAAAAGCAGTTGCGCTGCTGCTCCATTTAAGTGAATACCCAATTAGCAAAATCTTGACAAGTGATGAAGTCGTCAGGTGTCATTTCATGATTATGACTTGTATGGAAATCGTTTAAGGAAAACTCGCAGTGATCATCATACACTGCTGTATGAAATGCCAATCGGTCGGGACACTTTTCGCACCACTGCATTCCCCCCGTGAGGAAATCTCCCATGGTGTTTGCACTATCTGTTCGACTCTTTGGGACATAGCAGTGGATGGTGAGGACCAGCCACTTCTTGGACGTGCAGCCAAAGAACCCGTGGCTTCAAATCCTCCTATCATTTTTGTCACTGTAGCACACGTCATAGGTCCTTGACCATCTCACATTCCATATACTCACTCACCAAAAGTCATGGCAACCCCTCCAATTAGATTCCCTCTCCGTAATGAGACTGATCCCGCTGCTTCCATTCTCGGAATGCAGGTGCACAAGACTCCTTGATATCACGCAATCATTGAAAACCAAACTAGCTGCAGAAATGGCAGCATGCCGAGAGCTATCCGCATTTGAACGGGGGATGATTGTTGGTGCCAGACGGACGGGTGCCTAAATATCAGATGTAGCCAAGACCCTGCAATATTCCCACACAACCGTCGCAAGGTCTATCAAGAGTTCGTCTACCAATGAAGGGTTACCAGGGTTTGTACACATTTCTGTAAATGAAAATCAAGGACAATCGAGGACTAAAATCAACAAAATATAAGGACCTCTGGGATGAATAAACTAATGAATTAATGCACGCATTTTTAATACAATGTTTCATTTTTGTAATAAATGCAACCTTTTAAATTAAGTTTAAACATAAACATAGAAGATACATTACAAATTTAACACAACAAAAAAAAAAATAAAATAAAAATAAATAAATAAATAAATAAAAATAAAAGTTAATAAATTGATGAAAAGAAATCATCATGAAACAGCTAATCCAATTAAATATTTTTTAATTCAGAACTTTTTTCAACCAATTTTACATCTAAGTTATTAATCTCAGTTTCTTTTTCTTTAACAGATTTTCGCAATTCATGAGACTGAATAAATAAATGAATGTTCTTTGACTTTTCAGCTTTATCTGCGTAATCATTTGCTTTATTATTTGTTTCTTGAATTTCATTTTGAATGAAAACTTTCTTTTGTTTTAAATAATGTATTTCTTCCTCTATGGTTTTTCGTTTTAGGTGTTTTGCCTCAGTTTTTGCAGATGATTTCTGCTTTTCTAAATGCTGCATATATTTTGTTGAGCAGAGGTTACAGCTATCCTCATTTCTTTAGTAATTTGCATATTATAGATATCCCCAGACTGTTGAATAAATTCATTATTACACATGCTGGGCTATATACGAAGAATCTTTTAAATTTTCAACTTCAAGAGCCTTGTTAAAAGAAAAACCTCTTTTGACAGAGGCTTGACCACGTGACAATATTAAGATCATCTTGATTACTCTTCAAGCTTTTTCGTAATAGTTACTGGCAAAATAAGTTTGAAGAAATATACCGGCAAATGAATTATTTCTCGGATCAAAAGAAGCAATCTTTTTCTAAAATATTTTTATTTTGGGACAACACAATCAATACCCTTTTCAATTTTTCCTGCGCTTTTTCGGGATGTCCAGTCATTAGTCGTGGATCAATGCAATTTGCATTTTTTACCAGTGAGTATTACAGGACATTTCAACATCAAATGTTTACGATATTTTTCTGACCCTCTTGTCTGAGTGAGAAAACGTCCTTTTCTGTTAGAAAACGTTCTAGCTGCTATCACGACAGCACAAAGCTATTTTTTTGTCACATAAATTACACAAAAATTAGTGGAAATGAATTATGTATTATGTGGAGCAGATACAGTAATAATAATTCTAAAAATGAAGGTGGCTGGCCTGGATAAAATAGTAGGGAAATGTATGCTATTCTGAAATTTTACCCTATATTTATTCTTTATTCCTGGTTTCTCCGGCGCTTCAAGCTCCAGCGATGCCTGGTTTCTCCAGCGCTTCAAGTTCCGGCGATGCCAGGTTTCTCCGACAAAGCTAATCGTTCAGATAGCTTCTGGATCACTCGAAAAATATTTGGCCGTCGATTGAGTAGGGAGAGCATCCTGCTTCAAGGATTTATTCGCTTCATGTTCAAATATTTTAAAACTATCGGATCAATAGTGAAGCATGAGGTTTTGAAATGAGCAGAGCAAATACTTGAGTACGTAATTCCAACTTAGAAAACTTATGAAAAGATAAACTTTTAGCAGCAGCTAGGCTGTTACACCAATACACAGAACAACTGAAAGGCATGATTTAATTTAATTAGGGACTGCTATGGAAGAGCTTCTCTCTAATGTTTATGATTCTGGAGCCTAATCTCGCCGTGACATCGATCTGAGCAAATCAGCTGATACAAAATGGAACGCGAGGGTGAAGACCGAAAGTAGCATTTTTCACACTTTAAAAGCAATTTTCATAATGAAATAATGGTTTTAAAATTTTTCTATTGCTGCAGTTGTATTTTATTTGTCTCAAGTAATGATTTTCTACAAAAAAAAAATAAAAAATATTGATTTTTTGAGTGGAGTTGTCCTTTAACATTACAACACCTTTTTTGTGGTAGTTTTCTATTCCGCCACTAACCGAAACTGGTGCTACGTGGTGATTAATGCTCTCGATTACTAATGCTAATATAGTACACTGTAAATAGTGGTGATGTTTTTAAGTATATACAATAAAATCACAGAATAAAGAAATAATGCATATGAGTTTTTCTTTATTCTGAGAATAAAGAAAAAATTTTGAGAGCAACGTTTTTTTTTTGTTTGTTTTTTTTGTTTTAAAACAAAACTGCATTCAAACGTAGAATTTGGCAACAGTGCTTCTAAAGAAACAGCTAAAGCGCTCTATAAAGAGCAGGCTTTAGAAACCCGATGAACAACACCAGAAAGACTATGTGTTGGTTTTGCAAACTACAATGATACTCAGCAGTTGCACAGGCAGGCAATAATGATAACACCGCCACACACTCGTCTGTGCAACATTTCGCCATTTCTCGTAACAAACGTCTTCAAAAAAAAAAAAAAAGTACAAGAAAGCTGGTAACACACCCATGGGATGGGAATACAATGCAGGTAGATTCGTTCATACATAAGGATTTGTGTGTAACGGATTAGCTCTGCTGAGAATGGGGCGGGGGAGAATTACGCAAATGATAATCGCTGAAATTTTACATTGTCAGATAATGGAGTAAAAAATAAGAACTTTCAATACTAAAAATCGTTACAAGGACATATAAGGATATGCAAGGACCCGTACGAACCCTGGGTTACAACCCATGTCGGACAATGGAAAGGCTACCCACGCTTCATTGATGCCAGACGTGTTCTCCGGGTCAGCCGGCTTTCAACTGCTGACCAATGGGCGACAGCAGGCCAAATCACCATGTGGTACAACCAGGGACGTCCCACCACTGTGTCCATGACGACAATTTGGCAAATCTTGGCAGCTGCAGGCTTTGGGAACAGGAGGCAACGACAGGTGCCACTCTTGGCAGCTGCACATCGTCAACAACGCCTAGCCTGGGCGAACCAAAATTGACATTGGACCACAGAGGACTGGCGAAGGGTTGCCTAATCTAACGAGTCAAGGTTTCAGCCGTATCGGGCCGATGGTCGTGTCAGTGTCTGGTACAGGCCACACGAAGTCATGGACCCGGCTTGTCGGGTGAAGACCACTCAGGCAGGTGGAGGCTCCATACTAGTCTGGGGTGTTTTCTCGTGGCATGCAATGGGTCCATTGGTGCATCTGACATCCACTCTGAATGCTACTTCCTACGTCGATCTGCTTGGGGACCACCTGCCCCCTTCATGAACAGTTTTTACCCCGCGGGCGACAGCATCTTCCAGCAAGATAATGCACTTCCACACATGGTCCTTGTGACACAGCAGTGGCTGAAGGAACATGCTACCGACTTCACGACAATGATTTAACCTACATGTTCCCCAAATTACCATCCCATTGAACATTTGTGGGACATCATCAAGCGATCTGTCAGGTCGTAACCAACACTAGTAAATGCAGCTTCGTTATGGAGTGCAGTGGCGGCGGCATGGCTTGCAGTGCCTGTGGGTGTGTTCCGGGAATTGGTAGACTCTCTTCCACGATGGGTCGCAGCCGTTATCTGGGCCAGAGGGGGCCCTACACATTATTAAGCAGGTGTGCCATGACCTTCGGTGAGCGAATGTACATGTGTCAATATGCTTGCAATGCTGCACTGGCACTTTCCTTATTCTGATAATAAAGTTAACTAAGAGGGTCTTCTCGATTAATGACAGCATTTCTCGTTTGGAAGAGCATGAGAGAGCGATCAGACTCAATTATTGTGAAAACGCTTTAGCTAGACATTGCTATTGTACTGGCCATAAAATAAATTGGAAGGGAGTTAAAATTTTAGGGAGGGAAGAAAGTTGGAAAAAAAGAATTATTAAAGAGGAAAAAGAGTTTTATTTTATTCTCAAGTTAATCATTAAAGAGGCCTTTTATATTAATAAAACAAATAATACTCTAGCTAAAGCATCACATGCGATCCATAGAGATTGGGATGTCATGTGACTTCCTTTTTTCTTTATTTTTCTTTTTGCTGTATCACTCTCCAATGTAAGTGTTCATGAAGATGAACAGCTGGTTCTGTCCGAAAACGTTCAGCGTTATTTATTAACCATGAACATTTGTTTTTCTTCCCTTTTGGACTACATATTGGCATAATATCAAAATTTGGACTATTTTTGGACTTTTCTACAGTCTTCAAAATTATACTTCAAAATTTGTGTCTTCATAATTTAATTCTAAATTCGTTTTCATCAACTGTTTTATCATATTTTTATTGTGGAAAGTTTCTTCAAGCACCGCACACCTCTGCCTTGGTTTTTATGCTCCAAAATTGTTTTTATATGTTGTATTTAATCAATTAGTCTCAGCAAATGTAAGAACACCTCAATTTGTAAAATTTAGGTTTTTATATTTGTAAAAATAAGGTTTTTATTTTGTATACTGAGAACTCTCATTTTTCTGGAGTATTATTATTTTTTAATCTGGAGTTTTACATTTTTACGAGGGGAGGGGAATTTTTTACAATTTTTTTTAGAATAAATATGTTTATTATTATTTTTTATGTTAACTTGTTCTTTACTGGGTTTTATCGTATCTATTTTTGCGGAATTCGAGAATAAATTCATTGGTTCATTTGTGTCAAAAGCAGTGCTAGGGTAGATACGAAGCGGATACGTCTGCTATGAATGGGTTGTTTATATGTTTGTAAGTGGTGCCTTCGATATTCAAAAAGGGAGGCTTGCTCGTTGTTCGTTTGGGTCAACTTTGCCAAAAAAAAAAAAAAATTGGGGGTACTTCAATATACCCCTGGCTTTATTTAAGGGTAAGCTTTGGCGAGAGTTATAATTTAGTAGAAGTTAAAAATAACAGATTAAATGGGAGAAATAAATTTTAAAAATCCACAAGTGTTAAATATAAAATTAGAAAAATTTACAACTAAATTAGAAAAATTTACAATAAGTTGCATATACGGCATCTTAAACACAATGTTTGCATTGTGAAATTATTTTTTGAAACTGACGATAATGAGACGCACGTCTGATGAATATCGAAAAGTATTTCAATTCAATAGTTAAACGAAAACCAATGTCTGTTAGACTGTTGTAACTGCTCAAATATGGTTAAAGAACGAATTAAACATATTTCACCTTTTTCAGCGGCATAATCTTTACGAGCCATGGTTCCTTCGTTTACTTCGACAAAGCAAGTTTTGGCGGGAAAGTGACGTCACTTGGGGAGGGACGAAACTATGACCGAAACAAGAGCTGAAGCTTCGATATTGCTCTGTTCAAGTTGATATCTCTTTAATTTTACATGGATATAAAGTTACTAACATTAAATATTTTTTATTATTGTAAATTTATGAATACGTTTATATCGTTTTATTTACAATTTTCATTTATGTTATCGTAATTTTTAATTTATTACAACAGCTGTTTAGGGTTGTTACGAAATGCCGATTTTTACGAAAAATCTTTAGGATGTCCTTTCAGCTTCGCGATTTTGCTTTGATTTAAGGGATTTCATTGGATTTGGTAGGTTTATTGTTGTTATTTGGTCATGTATCGATACAGTTAGAGATTGTTTCTACATATGTTTAAATTTATGTTACCTTGCCGTTAACTTTACGGCTGTTCTGTAGAATTGTAAAATGTAAAGATAGCTGATTATAGTATATTTTTTTTTATTAATTCCTATATTATTTTCTGTAAAAAATTAACAAAAATAAATAAAGTATAGCTATCATAATGCAAACTCTATCTATTGTTAATTTAAATTGAATTATTTTTCGTTGAAATTTAGCTCGACTACATCACATTCTCCACTCGTCCTGAGCCGCGCATGCGCCATAATGAAAGCCGACCGTAAGAGCAGCAGTGGATAGACATGGTACGAAAACCGAAACTCCCGAAGTAATGCAAACTGTATTTCTTGTTAGAATTCGAGTTGGTTAAAGCGTAATCTTTGTTCTTTTCGCAGCATAAACTGAAATCATCACAGAAGGAGAAGGTCAAACAATTCATCGCTTTCACGCAAACGGGGGAACGTACAGCAATTTATTGCTTGACGCAGCATGACTGGAAACTGGACATTGCTTCGGATAATTATTTCCAGAACCCCGAGCTGTATTATAGAGAACCGAAGGCGTCGATCGATAAGAAAAAATTAGAACATTTATATAATAAATACAAAGGTATATGGTCGAGTGCCAGTACCGTAAAAGCTTCTATACCACATTTGTTTATCGATAATGAGCTAAGCCTAATCGATTTGAAAGTGAAAGGCAGATACTAATCGTAGTGGAGTGTGTGTTGTTGTTGTTGACAAACGAGGATTATAAGAAAAAAAAAATTAAAATTGAAAAAAAAAAAAAAAAAAAAAAGTAAAACCGTAAAATTAAAATCATTTACTTTAAAATAGCATCCTCAGATGGTATCCGCAGAAAGGATCTCCCTCCCAAAGATAAATAATAAAAAAGATATTATTTCACTCATTATTAATTATAAACTTTTTGTGTGTTATGAATATACAGTAAATTAGTTGTGTATTATTTGTATGAATCTATATAGATCCTGCAGAACCGGACAAAATAACAGCCGAAGGCGTGATGAAGTTCTTGGACGACATCGGCCTTAGCCCCGAAAGCCTCCTAGTCCTCATCCTGGCGTGGAAATGCAAAGCAGCCATGCAGTGTGAGTTTACGAGGGAGGAATTCACCAATGGAATGACCGATCTTGGGTAAATTAGCAACTAGATAAAACATTTTTGTTAAGGACAACTTTAAAGCGATTTTCAACGCATGTGTCTTCACACACTGGTGTGCCCTGAGAGTATCTTAGCTGGAAATTTTAATAAACTGAAATATAAATCACAAGTTGGCATTTTAATTTAAGGGAAAATGTAGTCACTTATGCAGGGAGAGGTGCCTCTATTATCTGTTGTCATTTAGAATTTTGTGGAAAATAACTAGCTCAATGAAAGCTTGCTTACATTAATTTCCATTATTAACCTCATAGCCTTTCCCCATAACAGGCTGTATCTATTAGCAGTACTAAAATTGGTTAATTTTGAATATTGTAATCGTTATGATTGTTACCGATTTAGTTTTGTTGAAAAAATTTCTCTACCAAAAGTCATGTCTACCTTGTTGGCTTTCAGAAAAAAATTGCCTACTTCTGGAATTTGCCGACTTGCAGAGAGATGGCTGTATGTTTCGCTTTGTAAATTAATTTACTACTTAGTTTCCATATCTTAAAGGCTTTTCATTCTGAAGAATATCCAATATTTCTCTTGTGTGGAGTTTGTCTCTTCCTGGCTTATCTGTTTTTGCATAGAGTGGACATGGAAACATGTGACAGAGGGTTTCTTCTTATGTCTAAACTTCGTAGGAAGTTTTTTTTATTGCACAGGTAATAATGTATGCTGCAGTCACTGTTAATTCGTCCCATTGTTGTATTTGTAAGTTCGAGTCTGCCAGCCGCGTACAAACCATTTTCAAAAGGGTTCGATTGTACTGTTCGGTTACTCCGTTTTATTGTGGCATATAATCTACTATTAACAGGTCTGTAAAGCCCTTCTCATTTAGGAATTTAGAGAGTTACACTATTTTTTCCGTTATCAGATCTTAAGAGTTTTTATATATTTTATTTCTCATTTGGGTTTCTGCCAAAACATAAAAGTATTTAAAAGCATCGAACACGTTACTTTTCTTTAAAATTGCTACTGTTACTTAAGGTGACTTCACATTGATGTATATAGCGGAAGATTTTACTACCATCATATGACTCGTTTTAAAAGGTCTGCAAACATCACTGAGATAAGTTCAAATAAGTCTTTACTTTTTAATATCTGATAACTTTGGAAAAGGTAATCTTCTTTGCTTTGCTTTTAACCCCTTGCGCTCTGATTTGACCTTGAGCTCGCAGGGCCAGTAGTTTCTATTTAAATGGAAGAAAAATTCTTCGATAGACAGAGCAATAAACAACATGAAAAAAACCCACTATTTATTAAGATATTTGTTTGAAATTTTTACAGGATATTAATTAGACATTATACTCTACATTTTTAGTAGTCAGAATAAGTATAATAACGTTTACATAATTGTCATATGTTTTTTGTTTATAAGTTTGGCTACTGAAACTGTTTGGCGTATTTATTAGTTTCGGAAGAAATCATTTCCCAAAATGCATCTGGTAAAATTACAGAAAACACATATAAAGGTCGGGGATATGATCCTAATCCGTTTCTAAATCATTACTTTCGCATAAATATCTTTCAATCTCAGACTGCACATGGCGAAGTTCGAAACGAGAATGACAAGCATTAAATTCTTTTCGATTTTTGTGTCACCTATTGAAGATTTTTAAAAACTATCAAGTGTATATGAAAGAGAAAGATATACAGAATGGTAAACAATCGCCATCTCTTGTTAAAATAGAAAAATAAAACGGCAGTGGAAACTGAAACTTCAGAACGAGTCAGACTCGTGGTTAGTGATAAGGCACTTGAACCAGACAACGAGTCAGACTCGTGGTTAGTAGGCAAGGGGTTAATTAAGGTTGACAGTAAGGTTCTGTTCTTGATCTAGGTGTAGTCTGTATAGAGTGGTTTTCTTTTCCATTTCTTTCAGTTTTATGTTGAGATGACATAATGTTGGTGCCATAAAAGTAGCATGTTTTTTCTCCAGCTCAGCTTGCAAGCAGGTGCAGTCCTTTTCTTTGCTTTGGATGTACAGTAGAACCTACGTATAATGAATGTCGATATAGCAAAATTATCTCTATAATGTAATTTTTCTGTGGTCCCAGCAAAAATCCTATTGCTTTTTCAACCTCCATAAAGCGAAATTTTTATAGCATAATTATCGCTATTACGTAAGGATCTTTCGGTCCAGACAATAAATTTTAAGCTATATTTTAGCTTTTTTATCGTGAAATTTGGATCCCACACTTAGCACGACCTGACAGACAACTAACAAAATGATCACAAACGGCCAACAAGCAAAGTTAAAAACAAATTTTTACATCACAAGCACTGCCCAGTCGGCTGCGGGCAGTGGCATTAGGCTTATTTATTGGCAAAATTACGATAAGTTTTCAAGAACAACGTTATCGCACCAAACTACCCATAATTCACTGCACAGCAATAATGGTGACCCGCTGATGGGTTTAAATGTGTAAGCATGTTAAAAAATTATTTTCTATGAGAATCGGCACAGGAACTACTGTAAACGCTGTCGAAACTCGTAAGAATTTTTTTTATATTTAAAAACTTTAATATTTTTTCAAATTTGAATTAATTTTATTGACAGTTTAAAACAATACATATTTTTGGGAAATGCTAAATTTCCCAAGGCCGACGAAAAAACGCCTGTTTACCTTAATATACACACTTATGGATAAGTCTTATCAGTATTTTTCCGTAAAATATTTTCTACAATATTATTTTCAGTCTATTCTGCTTTCAAAGTTTTAATTATTTCAGAAAATAGTTAATAAATACAACTGAAAAATAAAATAATAATTAACAAATAACAAAATAATAAATATATAAGTATAATCAAAATAAAACTAAAAAATCAAATAAAGAGCTGACGTTTCGGATAGAGCCTATCCTTTATCAAAGCAAAAAAGGATAATTCTCTAAAAGCAAAGAGAATATTAGAGAATTATCCTAAAGTTATGAAATTAGTACTAACGGACGGGTTTATATATAGTTTGCATGGGTAATAGTAAGGCGTTATTGGCTGACAAACAAGAGAACAAATGAGATTAATTAGACGAACTGTTGGGATAGGACAAGACGGAGGACAAATAGGAAATAATAAGGGGGCGGTGAGAAAAATGTAATAGGATGAAACATATGAAAGTGAAATATAAAAACGTTTAGGAATGATAGGGTGCCTAGCAAAAAGATTACGTAAAATTATTCCTGATTATTAGTAGAAAAAAAAGGGGGGCTGTCATGAAAGAATATTATTGACATTGTTCAAAAAGTATCGATTTTATGATTCCCTGACTGTACTCGGTTTAAAAAATAAAAATTCCCTGACCATTCCCTGACCATTCCCGGTCGTTAGTCACCCTGTAAAAAAGTCCCACATGTAAGAGCAACGGATCAAAAGTAAAAAGATATGAAAGGACATTGAAGAACATTGAAAAGAATAGATAAAAGATAAGAAGAAGAAAAGGCCCCATAGGGCTTGCGACAAATTAAGGAATAGCTGAAGTTGGAAGGGGACATGGGAAAGGTAATGAGGGAATGGTGCCTTTGCTAAGGTTAATGCCATTAGGGGTGAGGGAATTGAATTTCCAAATAAGAAAAGACTCGAATTGCTTTCTCTCTTTTTTGCTATGGAAGTTACTACGAAGAATATAAATGCTGATGGCCTGTAAAGAGTGACCAGGGGAATTAAAGTGTTTAGCGACAGGGGTGTCAGCATTGCTAAGAATATCAAACTTATGCCCGGCAAATCTGGAGCGTATGGTATTGCCTGTCTCTCCAACGTACTGTTTCTGGCATACTTTGCAATGTAACAGGTAAATTAAGTTGTGAGAAGTGCAGGTCAGGTTCTGGTTAATCTTGAAAGTAAAGGAGGAGGCACTGCTGGAAATGGAAGTGAGGGTTTCAGAACTAATAATTACGACCCAAATAATCATAAGATGTTCAGTGAGGGTTTTATTATACACCAACCTCAGCTGTTCAAATTATGATGAAAAATAGGAAAGAAAAGTCCATAGCCTGGGTTCGAACCAAGAACCCTTGGCTCAGACCACCAACGTGCCAACTGAATGCGCCACTGTGGCCATGAAAGCAAACCGCTATTTACATGATCTTAGGGCTTGGTTGGAGCAGTTACCTAGTTCACAGGCCGGGACTGACTTTCCTAAGGCATAATATATATTATTTTTTTTTAGAATTCATTGTAATCCAATACGTCCATCCAGAGCCTGTGTGGCCTGAGGCCGACGAGTTGGGTCTCTGGATGGACCTGGATTAAGGACTGCTGTATGATGGTCGCGGCAGCCGGGGGGGGGGGGGGGGTGAAGATCCTGAGTCACTGAGGAGTCACCCATCCAGTGACTAGCCGTGCCTGATGTTACTTAACTTCACTGAAGTTGTTTCAGTGAAAGCCCACCAGGCCACGGCCTCCCCCAATTATATTCATTAAAGAATAATCATAAGATGTTCAATGAGGGTTTTATTATATGCCAACCTCAGCTGTTTAAATTAATGATGAAAAATAGCAAAGAAAATTCCTAGCCGGTTGCGGTCTGAGCCAACGGTTCCTGGTTCGAACTCAGGCTGTGGAATTTTCTTTCCTATTTTTCATCATTAATTTGAACAGCTGAGGTTGGCATATAATAAAACCCTCACTGAACATCTTATGATTATTCTTTAATGAATATTACGCCTTAGGAAAGTTAGTCCCGGCCTGCGAACTAGGTAACTGCTCCAACCAAGCCCTAAGGTCGTATATAAGGAGCATTCAAAAAGAAACGAGCCAGAGGCCTAGAAACAGAAACCGGTACCTGTAGGTCAGAAGTACCTGGCTGTTAAGGCACTTGTCCCACTGTGACACAAAGCGGTGAATGGCTGTCTCGTAAAATTCCCAGGGCTGCGTTGTGAACCAGTTCTGCACGTACTGCTTGATGTTGTCGTCCGGGGCTTTCACTGTAACTCGGCTGTCCTGGGTAACGAGTCTATCAACCAACTGGACGATGTCATCGTTAATGCGGTTTTGTGTTCCAGACCGTGCATCATCGGCTAACGACACCAGTCCTTCCCTGAACAGCCTGTGCCACACGCCTTGACCTTGCAAGGGACGTGCAGTGTTCACCGTACACTTGTGACTCTCTTCGATGAATGTCCGTTCCCCTACTCCTTCTGCTGTCAGAAAACGAACAACACCTCTTAGCTCTTCTTTTGATACCTCTATTTCACTTATTAACTGCTTATACAATGCGAATGACCGTTGGACGATTGACGCTTGCTTCTGCTTCTCTTGTATAGTCACGCGACTTCCACCGTTACCCTCTAGCGGCGACCTGTGAACTTCCGCGCTCTTGTTGGAACCACTCTTTGTTACACACGCAACGATATCACCATTCTGTCACCGGTTTGCACATTCCAGACTACGGCTCGTCTCTTTTTGAACGCTCCTTATAAATAGTGGTTTGCTTTCATGGCCACAGTGGCGCAATTGGTTAGCGCATTGGCGGCCTGAGCCAAAGGTTCCTGGTTTTAACCCAGGCTGTGGAATTTTCTTTCTTAGTTTTCATCAAAAATTTCTTTGTTTCTCTATCACCAGGGCTATTTGATTTTGGTTTTCTACTTAGTATGTTTCTTCTTTCTGAATTTTCACTTTTAAATTTTGCGATTTTGGAAGCTTGCATCTGAATTCTATTGCATTGACAAAATTTTTATATCCAGCTGATGAAACAAAAGAGGCTTGTAGCAACTCATCTAGAGGCTTTTAAACCCACTTTAAAAAACTAATCTACTGTTGTGGTATTTCTGCATATTGTCTGGTTTCAACTTTAAATATAATGCAGCTTTCATAAGGTTAATTTTCCTTATTAGGGCACAAGGCATGATAGACTTCATGCAACTTGTTTCGAGCAGCCTTCCAGGAGATGCACATTTTTACATGGAAATTTCACTTGGTTTTATTGTGACATTCCATGTCAGTTTGTTGCATATAGCTCAGCGGAAGACAAACATGACCTCCTTACTATTTTATAATTGCCTCGTTTTTGTTTTCTTAAATAAAATTGCATTGCTTAAGTTCCAGATTTTTAGATATTTGTGGGGTTTTTTTTCTTTATTTTCTTTTAACAGCACTCTGTTTATAGTGGTGTGATTGCTTAAACAACTGTTGTGTGCATAAAATTTGAGTGTTCGCTGTTGTGAAGCATTATTTGTTATAATAAACCTTCTTCGCAACAGTGACCGCGTTTGTTATAACTGACATTGCCATCTTGGGAAGGTTTTCTTTTCCAAGAAGATAACGTCAGCTGTCTTATAGAGTTGTTTTTTTTTTTTTGAGAGTTGCGGAGGTAGCTTTTCGGGTGGATGGACATGTTTCTTTCCACTGCTGTAAAGAAACGAGCTAAAGCCTAATGTGTGTCACAAGATGGGGTGAAATGGAACTTCACTGAAGACGGGCTTAAGCATATGGCTTATTGGTTTAGCACCCAAAAAGTTTTTGTTTCTGTTCTATGATCAACATGGAAAGCATCCTCTATAATTTTAATTTATATAGTTCGTAAACAGTTTATGTTGTTGAGGTTGCAGAAAAGTAAACCTGACTTACTGTGTTTGCCGACACTGCGTCACCACGACTAGTTGAACGCTGCTGCGGCTGGGCCGTCAGCGCAGAGGTAGGTCCGCTCAAGGGGAAGGAGTGGAAAGCAAGACAGCAGTGCAATGTGATGACGACTTTAGTGAGTTTGTTTTATGTTGTTCGAGGCGCAGTGGTGGGGAGAGACCACAACATTTATAGAATTTTGGATAGTAATAGCCTGTGAACGGGAAAGCAGAATTTCATTCGTTAGCGCTTTATAACAAACTGAACTGGCTTTGTTCTTGTGTGGGGTGCTTTGGATCTGACTCTTGTATAAACGTCTTGTTCTCCATTGCCAATATAAAATATGCAGACGTATTTGTGTATAAGTTGTAATAAATATTATGGTTAATTTTGATGGGTGCTAACTGTTCCTATAAAGAGGGCAGTTTAGTGTATTGAGGGCCTTTCTTTATAGTCTGACATGCGCTGTGGGGAGCCTCATATTCTGACACGTGGTGGAGTGAGTTTACTTTTAACGCTCGGTCGCGCAAGTGCTCACCCTGTGGCCAGTGAGTAAATCACTTACACTTTTGGTTTGTAAAACAGAGTGAAGACGCGTCACCATAGAGGGTTTCCGTGGTTCCCCCTCTTGTTTGTAGCGTATTGAAAGGAATCACGTGATGTCTGAGTTGCGTCCACCGGGCTTCTGAAGGTGACGCTCTTCACCCGACAAATCAAGGTGCAGTTTTTTAAGGCATTGTACTATCTTTCTAAAGATTCACCTGCAAGAAGATCCCTCTATACTTTTTATACGAATCCTGATAAAGTGACCGTCAAATTTTATTCTGTTAGATGATTAGAAAATTCAAACATCGTAGAAAGGACTTTGAGCATATTTCGCATAATAAAAGGTTTATTGAGGGAGTTGAAAAGGATCAAGTTGCACCTTCCAGTACCAGTTATTTAGTAGTCAAAATGCACTAAAAGATAAATTATTGCCAGGAAAGTTGTCATTTTTTTCAGTTACTTGCTTCCAATATAGAAGTTGTTTTTTTTTTAAGGGAATATCAGACAGATGTACCACTCATTCCTTTCTTTTAAATGACTTATCTAACATAAAGTATGATGTATGGGTTGATAGAGCGTTTTGTACGAAAAGATCTCCTTAACAAGAATAATGTTATGGAGATACAGTCAAATCCCATTATAACGAAGTTCAAGGGATCAGCGGTTAACTTCGTTACAGCGAAAACTTCGTTACATTGAGATTGCAAATTAATTTGAGAATAAATGAAAAATAGCATATTTTATAACGAGAATATAAGTACTTTTAATGTTTTACCCTTAATTATGGCAAATACCAATAAATATTAGCCTTTTAATGTACAGTTAGGATTTCGAAATGATTTGTTGTGTACCACAGGATTAAATTAAACTGATTAAGATCGTCTCATTATTATTTTTATTTATCATTACATGTACTATTAAAATAATCAGTTATGTTTGACTGAAAAGAACAGCTTTTAACAGCAACGCTATTTATAAAATCGGATAAAAATCCTAAACTCTGAAAAACACGCTTGTCGGTTTCATTTTGTTCCTGTGCAAATCTTTGTAATTTTTCTATCATGTCTACTGCCTCCATTGGGGAAAGGCGATCTTCTACTTCCGGTTCAGTTTCAATTTCGTTTGTGGCTGGTGATGTTAAACCTGCATGTCGCCAGCAATTAACAATCGTGCTAGCCTTCACTGTCCACCACGCATAGTCAAATGCTATTAAAAAAAAATGGCCGAAATGGCAGTTGGTGATGCAGAACGGATACTTACGGAATGTATTTGTCTTAGCAGTCATCGATTGCCACGGAGTGTAGAGATGTAGAGATTCGAAATTGAAACTGACTGCCATGCGAAAGCGGCCCTTTCATATCCTCCATCACTGCGATGCTGCACCAACGGGCGACGAGTATTCTGATTGGAGGAGACCAATAGCGACCGCAGCGCCCTCTCTTGGTGAAGGCGGAAACTAGTCCAGTTGATCAGCGATCACAACGGCGATAACACAAGAAGCCAAGTGGCCTCTCTCTGGTGTAGGACAAAATGCAAGTTCAAAATAAAATTTCGTTATAATGAAATTAAAACGCTGTGGGGACCAAAAATTTGCTTCGTTACAGTGAAAACTTCGTTATAAAGATTTCGTTATAGCGGGATCATAATAGTATTAAATTAATAGGATTTTTGCCGGGACCACAGAAAAACTTCGTTATAGTGAAAACTTCGTTACAATGGTATTCGTTATAACGGGATTTGACTGTAGATCTTGACGATGCAGGCAGTTTTCTCCCATTGAAACAGACGGACATTGGGATATCTAGTTTGTGTAATTTAAATAAAGGAAAAATCTCGGAAATGGATAACATGAATTTCAGAAGTGAATACAGGAACTTCTTACTGAAACGCATAGCCCTTTATATACGAGTTTATACAAGCCGTGTCATGCTTTGATCCCAAAAATAAGCTTCGATCAAAAAGTTGTTTTCTTGAAGATTAACAAAGCTGTTGTTAATACTATGCCAAAGAAATTGGTTGAGTGCGACAGCGGCTGATCGTGCTAAGACTGAATTACAAGAAATACGCAACCAGTCTCATACCATTTTGAAATTAAAAGAATAGAAACCAGAATTGATTATTTCTTGTTTGATATTTTATCTGCTGCTCAAAACTGTGATGATGGTCTCATTGTTATGAAAATTATGATTTTATCACATGGTAATGCAAACAAGCGGCCGAAATGAGATTTCTGAGAGGTGTGGCAGGTGTTACCCTACTAGATAGAGTGCACAGCAGCACAGTAAGGGAGTCTCTAGGTGTTGAGCCGCTACTTCTCCGCATTGAGAGATGGCCACGTGATACAGAGCCGCAAACTGGTCTTCCTAGGCAGTTGTTATTTTCCAAGCCGGTGGGTAAGAGACCAAGGGGTCGGCCTAGAACCAGGTGGCTAAACTACATGGAGAATCTGGTTTCAAGTCGCTTGGGTATTACCAGGGAGGACATGCACCTGATAGCGGAAGATCGCGATTGCTGGAAATCCTCCATAGGACTGCTGCCCCCGCGACCCTAACGGATAAGCGGGTTTGAAAAGTAAGTACCGTAAATATTCTACTATAACGCGAATTTTTTTGGCCTAAAAAAGCATCTAAATTTGCTGGGTTGCGTTATACTAGAGGATAAAAATCAGCCCTCCGACGACAGCGGCCGATCGTCGATAATAACAACATCGATGATAATAACATCGTTAACAAAATCGATAATAACTTCTCCCAAACATCGAAACTTCTAATTAGGCCTACTTCCAAACTGCCTCGAACCAAAGCCTACAAGAAA
>JAHWFO010009445.1:236883-254955 GCA_023313115.1 Rhysida immarginata | reverse complement strand
GATAATAACTTCTCCCAAACATCGAAACTTCTAATTAGGCCTACTTCCAAACTGCCTCGAACCAAAGCCTACAAGAAAGCTTATGTAGTGAAAATATTAATCTGAATAAAGATTACTTGTCTTTTTATTAAGAAAGTTCGTACATTTTATTTCTCGCGAGGAGTCAAAAATGGGGGTCGCGTTATACAAGAGGATAGGATTTTTGCCGATTTTTTTGGGCCGAAAAAGTGGAGTCTCGTTATACAAGAGGTCGCGTTATAGTAGAATATTTACGGTAAGTAAGTAATGCAAACATAGAGAATTTTCTATTAATAGTCATTGTTTGTGGGACAACATGAAGAAGAAGCACTAGTAGCAAGAAGAGTAGTGTATGACAGTATACTTGCTCATAGTGACCTTAATAATTTTTGAAGTATCGAAACAAATTATACATAGTGTGGGGAATGCAAGAACAAAATTTGCTGAAGCAAAAGAAAATAGGTGTAAAGAAGAAAAAGAGAAAACAATGCTCTCTAAAAGGTAGAAGGAAGCAGAATTAAAAAACCTACAAGCAAAGAACTCTAAAATTTTGGAAGATGCCCAGAAAGAACCCAGCAGAATAGAAGAGGAAATTGCAACTCTCTGCTGTCTACAAAAACTTTTAAGAAATTTCAAATGTTATCATAAAATTTTTCTGTATGTTTATTTATGATGATTGTTATAAATCTAATACACTAAAATATAAGTGCGTGTTATTCATTGATTTATAAATTATATCAATCAACGTTATTTATTTTAATCTGAACTTGTTTATTTGAAATATTCATGATCAATGCAGGCAGTGAAACAAATCGGGGGAATTTTTTGAGGATATTTTCTGGAAATTGGGGAATTTTTCGGGATATTTTCTGGAAATCAGGGAAATGTCAAGGATTTTTTTTTCTAATTCTGTTGCCACCATGAATGGTGATTATTCGAAACTTAAAGTTTGTCATTAGAGCTCGGCTACTATGATTACAATTAAAAACATTTGACATTTTGTTCAGATAAGAGAGTTTAATTTTGTTCACCATTTTGATTCTACTTGACCAGATAGACACCGGCTTTGAAGTCTGTCTCGCTGTGCGCAACCAATCACACACAATAAGCGAAGCAGTCATTATTTTTAAGAGGATTTTCGCAACCACTCTCAGGTTATTATACATAGTAAACAATATCAGTAGCTATAAGAATCTGTCGTTGCATTTTTATATCTATAGATTACAGAGAATAAGGTAGTGTTATAATTGGCACTTAGGTTAGCACCTGATTAATTATCAAGAAAAGTATAATGATGTAATTGGCAGTTATAGGTTAGTACCTGATTGGTTGCGTAAGTGGTCGTTATAGACCAGTTTTTTATTAAGGGTTTGATACATACAGGATCAAAAATGCTGGTCGCGTTAAGACAGGTGATCGTTACGCTAACAGATTTCCCATATAGTTTTTTACGGGACCAAGCAAAAGCGTTCGTTGTGCTCAGGTGGTTGTTAGCACAGGTTTTACTGTATACTACCCTATCAAAAGTCATGGGACACCTTCACTTTAATAGAAACATTTTAGTATCTTGTTGGTTCACCTTTTGCTGCTATCACAGCTTCTACTCTCTGGGGCATACTGTCCACAAGTTTTTGATATGTTACGACAGGTAATTTTCGCCATTCTGCCATAAGTGTCTTGAACAGCTTGGTCTATAATTTCGGGCATTCCGCACAAGTGCAATCGAGGTTCCAACACGTCCCACAGATCTGGGCTCTGTGCAGGCCAGTCCAGTTCTCGAACCCCCTTTTCATCAAACCATGTGCCTACAGCCATTGCCAAAGTGCTGCCAGGGAGTGCTGATGGGAGTGCTACATTGTCCAGAATGTCTTGGTAACGCTCTATGCTTAGATGTCCGTCCACAGAAACTATTGCACCCACCCATACCAAGAAAAGCACCCCCACAACATCACCGACCCTCCGCCGAACTTCACTGTGAATATAACACAGCTTGGCAAATAATGTTCGCCTTACCCAAACCCTCCATCCAATTGCCAGATGGTGTAGCGGGACGCATCTCTCCATTCAACCATTAACGATTGATTCAGAGTCCAATGTTGTTGCTTTTACAACCATTGCAATCTCCTCGCTGCATTGCTGGTACTGATGTGAAGTTTGTGGGCTGCCGCTCTGCCATAAAACCCCATTGCCTGCAATTCCCTGCAAACAGTCAGGGTGCTCACAGTTGTTCCCGTCGACTCTATGAACGATCATGTCAGTCCATCAAGCGATGTGTTATAGTTTGCAGTGACCACTTTACGAAGAGCCCTTTGGTCTCTGGCCGGCATGATCTTGGGTCTTCCAGTCTTAGGCGGAACACTTGTGGTGCCTTTCTCATTCCATGCCCGGATGACATGAACGGTCGGGATGTTTAGGAGGGTTGACGAGACGTTGGGTGCCATCTCTCTAACAGTTTTGCCTGCGAGATGGCACCCAACAATTGTACCTCTTTGGAAGTCTGAAAGCTCTTTTCTTTGAGACATTCTTACAGCATTCACGCAAGCATCATCTCATAATAGCATACTCTGTTATGTAGTGCTTGGAAGAATGCCAACGGTGAAATTGCAAAGGAATGTCCCGTTTTCATGCAAATTAGGGTTGTCAAGTGTATATTCCTGCTTGGTACTATCATTTTGATCTGTACCAGTGCTTACCAACTGGGGTTCCACCAAAAAATTTTGGAGTTCCATGTGAAATTCCTAATTTTATACAAAGAGTTTTATTGCCACACTCATAATTTAAAGTCTAAAACTAAAATGAAAATGAACCCATAATAACATTGCGTTTATTATTTCACAGTTTATTTAAACACTTGTCATAGTCCTAATGAATGAGCTTCTGCATGCCCACTTAATGGAAGTCTACCGCCGGTGAGGAAAGCCATATAGTTTTCACTTCATTATCATCACTGTAACACAGGCTGCTGATGAACTCCTTTAGATACCAGAACAGGTGTTAATCATTGGACATGATCTTAGGACTGTAAGGCAAGCAAACTTTTGGTTGGGGACAACTTGACCATCTGTCTTACAGTCTGGACTTCACATCCAGTGACTATTATCTATTCTGTATCTACAGGAGTTCATGAACAGCCTGCATTCCAGTCAAGATGAGGAATTGAATACTGTGTGGATTTCCTGACTGGCAGAAGACTTCTGTAAAGTGGGAATGTAGAAGCTTATTGAGTGCTTTGACAAGTGTTTTGTGACGCTCCATGTCAGGGTGTGACACATGGGACCAGCGGGGATGTCACAATAATTCCTTGCTGTTCGTTCAGTGTAGTGTTTTTTTTTTAATAGTTTGTTGTTTGGTTATTCAATTTTTGATGTTAAATTGTTGATTGTCATCTCGAGACGACATCCCTGTTATAGCGTGGATGTTTATTTATTTTTAGGCGATTGCTCTTGCATCTTATCTCCGATGCAACAGAGATCTCGATTGTTGGGGGCTGGCATTGTTTTCTCGGGAAATTTTCCAAGAAGATGATGTTTGTCTCCCAACACACAGTGGGCGAAAATGACAATCTAGCTGGAAAAAAATATTTTTCATGTAATTCTTGAGCAAGGGATATATTTTTAATATGCATACCGTAAAATCTTAAATACAGGCCCGGGCGTCTATTAGTCTCAATGGTCTGATCCCCCCCCCCCTCCACCCCCCACCGGCGATTAATCGAGACCCGGCGTTAAGGGCTATTCCCAATAACAGGGTGTTTAGCAAAACTATTTCGTAAAATTCGCTGACTTTTATCACATAATTTACCCTGACCACCAGCACCAAAAAAAAATATTTTGATAGAATATTATTAACATTTTTCAATTTTTTCGTTCCAATTTCGCATGATTTTGTAAAATTCCCCGACTTATCCCGGTTACAAAAAAATTCCCCAGAGAGGAAACCAGAGAGACTTGATACAGAGCGAAACTCAATAGGAAGACAAGACCAATATATAACTCCTATACAAGATAAGCATCTACGGTAATTGTGCTTGGTTAACGGGAGCCTTAGTGCTCGAGAAGAGCTGTTGGATAACGATGACTGTTGGCGTTAATAATTAAAGCTATTGGGGTCTAGATCGACAGAACTGAATTGGTAACTTTGAACATAAAACACATATCCGAATGAAATATATCTGATATACTGTGAGTATACGAAATTCATCAAAGTAGGATGACACAGATGCACATTTCGGGAGTCTAAGAAGTGTTTGAAGGAACCATTTCTGTAATTTGAAGACTCTGTTAATATTCCAAGAAGTTGACAATCCCCAGAAAATTATGCTGAAGCAGAGAGCAGAATGGATCCTAAGCGTTGTAATGTAGTAATAAAATTTTGGGAGGAAGAAAGCGCATTCTAGAGATAATTCCTTGTTTCCTATTAAGATTAGATAATAAGGTATCTATATGATGATCCCAAGAAAGATTATGGGAAATTGTAATACCTAGTTATATAAAAGGTGAATTCGGAATGTGATGCTTATTTCGCTGGTAGAAAACCATTACCTTGGTTTTCTCGCTATTCATGTGTAACATGTTGTTAACCGTCCAAGTATTCAGTTCGGCTAATGCACTTTAGAATAAAGCAATTAATTGGTGAACATCAGGACTAGCAGCAACAAACGTCACATCGTATGCGTATAAAAGTATTCTAAAGGATGTAAGAGGGGGTATAGATGTAGGTAAATCATTGATAAATAGACAAAAAAGAAGGGAGTGAGAGAATTGAGCCTTGAGGAACTCCCAAATTTCATAGTACATTTAGTATACCAGTTAATGTCATAAAATAAGAACTGTTTATCAGGAAATTCTTTAACTAAAATAGGGGTGGCCCACGTATACCATATAACTGAAATAATATATGCAATAAACAATCGACCGGAACCGAATCGAATGCTTTGGCAAGGTCAATAAATACTGTTGCTACGAGGTTATTTGAAACCATCTCCAAGGATATGTATTCAAGGAGTTCATAGCAGACAGTCTCAACATTTCTTTTGGGGACAAACCCATGTTGGCAAGAAGTAATAGTTATGATCAAAAATGAACTGTGACAAACTGGTGTAATAAAGTTTCTCAAAGATCTTGGCAAAATTTGGCAAAATTGAGACAGGCCGATAATTCGAGAAAGACGTATGTTCCCCTTTTTTTAAAAAATTGGTGTTACTGTAGATAGTTTTAATGGATCGGGAAATGTACCAGTTACTAATGATTGATTGAATATGTACGCAAGGGGTATGAAAGTAATGAATGAAGGCCGATTATTACCGCTGATGGGGACCCAAACGGATCTAGAGCTGACGAAGATTTTAGATTGCGCATAATAGTACTGATCTCTTTATGAGAAGTAGGGGATGCAAAGAAACTCGAAATAGAGTTTCCGGGGTTATTATTGCAGTTATCGGTAGCTGGGACACAGGAATTGGAATAACTCGGTGATCTGAATATTAGTGATCTGAGTCGGGTGATTAAATGGAATCATAGGGGAACTGGAGCCCCCAGATACATCTCTTTTAGCACATCCCATTCATCTTTACTTGAGTGAAGCCGAACAAATAAACTTTCAAAATAATCATTCTTAGCCTTAATAATCCGTTTGCATACAATATTTGACCAATCTTTAAATCCTTTAATATTCGCTACAGTAGGGGCATGATGAGACTTAAGGTAGTACTTGTCTTTAGCTTTTATATCGGATAGTAAACCGAGAATAATCCAGGGTTTTTTTTTATTGAACAGTTTACCTTATTAACTCTCGAAGCAGCGCTATAAGGAAGGTAACTGTCTAATCCATATCGAATATGCTGCAGAAAAGAATCAAATAATTGATTTGTATCAAAATCATGTGATAGTATCAGTGTCCAATTAGGTTAAGGAAAAATAAGACGATAAGACTGAGATCCTAAAAGAGCCAGCATTTAATCTATTTTTAACACCCCACCCGGCTTTTATTCGAGACCGGCGTGTATTTGAAGACCCAGCCTGTATTCAAGATTTTACAGTATATACATATATATATATATAAGGCATGTTCAAATCAAAGTGATTCAATATTGTCATATTAGGGGGTAACAGCTCTCCTCCCCTCTCCTGTCTAAGGAGTCCTAAATGTTGATAGAATCCAAGGGCAGGAGTATAAATAAAGGAGAGCGTGACGCCTTCTGGTGTTACTTTGCACATGAGTGGTGGAATTCTTGTGCAAGGTTGCTCAGTGTCACTAGCACTATTGATAGAAAAGCACCTGGCCGGACCTCAAAATCTCATGTGCTAGCCATCACACTCGAAAGTCTTAACTTGTTTAAAGAGTCTGTTTTTGGCTGTTATTATAGCACATCTACAGGTATTGGACATTGAAACTGAAACACCTGGTAGAAATCCAAAATCTTTATTTAATAAGGTGTTGGGGCACCGTGGGCAGCCAGCACAGCAGCAACACGTCTTGGGAAGGATCGGTAGAGGTCCTGCACAGTTTGCAGAGGAATTTGTAGCCATTCCTCTTGAAGCACAGTTGCAAGTTCAGCACGTGTATGCGGTGGGGGGAAATGTTTCCTCACTCGATCCTCTAAGATACCCCACACAGGCTCGATAATGTTGAGATCTGGCGATTGAGCGGCCCACGGCAGATGCTGAAGCTCATTGTCATGCTCATCAAACCATTCTGCGACAATTTTTGCAGTATGAATGGGGCAGTTATCATCCTGGAACACTGCACCACCGTCTGGGAAGAGTGTTTGAACCATAGGGTGTAAATGGTCTTCCAAAATGGTCTTATAGTCCTTGGCAATGACACGTCCCCTGAGAACAATTAGTGGACCCAATGTGTACCATGATATTGCACCCCAAACCATTACTGATCCACCTCCGTGTTTGACTGTGGGTGCCAAGCAGTCTGGGTTGTAGGCATCAGAGGGGCTCCTCCAGACGAATACCCTCCCTGTTGTTTGGAAGACAGTGTAGCTGGACTCATCCGAGAATATGACGCATTTGAGGTCATCCAACGTCCAGGTTTCTGCGTCCGGCACCACTGAACCTGCTTGGAGGCATTTGTACTACTGATGAAAGGCTTCGGTATAGCAACCCTGCCATGGATGTTGGATTTATGCAGGTAACGACGGATTGTCTTCGTGCACACAGGTTCCTGGAGGTGTATATTCATTTCTGCGGTGATTTCTGCTGCGGTGGTTTTCCGCTTTCGTGCAACAATCCTGGTCAATATCCTGACGTCTCTTTCCGACAACTTCCGTTTTCCCCTGCAGTTGCTCCTCCTGGACGTGGTTCGTCCTTCCTGTTCATATGCACACATCACCCTGGATGCTGTAGCACGTGAGACATCACAAAGTGTGGCGGTTTTGGACACAGATGCACCTGCTAGACGCGCGCCAACAATCTGCCTTCTTTTGAAGTCGGATATGTCTCCCATTATAGCGCTCTGCACAGACAATTTGAAGCTTACTATCGAACTTTTCTACTGGAGTGACTATCAAGAACTCTGACACATAATTCATTGATATGCATACGATTAATTACCTAGCAGAAGGTTCTATTCAGCCCTGGGGGTATCCAGTGCTATTTGCGAAGGTGTTTCAGTTTCAATGTCCAATACCTGTATTTCTTGTATGTTAATTGAGATTTACTGGATGAAAACGATCGTTTATCAGCTCAAAATGAGGAGGACACTGTGTTCTACAATGGTTTCGATTACTGTGGCGATATAACTGAGTATAGCCGTGTGGCAAATATGTATAATTCAGTATTCTAAAACGCTATGAAAGCGTCAACACAGACAGAACATACAATTCACAACAACATAACCACTAGAGTCGCTTTGAGGGTAAGATAAAGTAACATCGGTTACTAATAAAGACTTTTCCACGAAAAAAAAAAGTCTAAAATTAGAAGTATGCAAAATGATTTTTTTTCCGGCCAGATTGTCATTTTCACCCACTGTTATGTGCAGTGTTATGTGTTTTATGACTTAGAAACGGAGGTTGGGTATCTATTTTATGAAAAGGGAGAATGGGGAGTGTGAGTTGCGGATGAGGACAAGTGAACATCGGGTGATGAGGGCTGAAACGCAGTTGCGTGCATGCTTAGAGCCGTAAACCAAATATTTTGGTTTAGTGATGTAGAAAAGCATCTTCAGTTAATCCAGTAAATTTGTTATAGTTATCGTTAATAAGGTTGTTGAATTTAAGTTCTTATTTTCGCGTATTGCTTGTTGTAACGTCGGAGATTGTAAGGCGTTCAAACATCGCAGTGATATGGTAAAGCGTTCAAACATCGAGTGAGGTTCCTAGAGTGTCATCTTGTCAACCCATCTGGATGTTTATTTCAGAGGAGGGTTCAGTGATTACCCCTCCTCCTAACCTGCAAGTCAGTTAAAGGAGTACACAACGTTGCGAGGGACATTTACTAGTTGGCATAAGGTTGTACTATCCACTTGGGAGGCTGTTAATGAAAGCATAACAAAGCCTGGTTTGTTCTGAATGGTGACAGCTGGCGACTCTCTTTAAGGAGAGCACGGTGCCAGTAGTTGATAACCAGAGCCTTCCTCTCGCTCTTTATAGGCAATAGTATATTTCGCATAAAGTGTTTAATGAGTAGAATAGACTATGGTGTATCGTAGTAATGAGAATAGTGATTAGCAGCATGACGATGTAGTGTTGTTATTGACTGTGTGAGCAAAGCGAGCAAAGCTCTTTACCGACGAGAACGTAAAACCTTTGTCCTCTAACTCCTCCGACACCACCTGACCGATTTCAACCAAATTTTGCGCAATTAATCCTATTAGGACGTAAAAGGTTTTGAAGTATGTTCAGAAAAATCGATCAAACCATCGAGGAATAATCACCAGAAAAATAATTTTCTCTATGATTTGCTATAGAGAAAATCACGCGCTAAGAAAAATTCTTTTTTCTCTAAAATTGATTCAATAATGAAAAATGAAATGTGAACTATAGAAAAGCGCGCCAAATAGAATTTTTTCATTGAATGTACGGCGAAGCCCTGTTCAATTTTTTGCAAAACAAAAAATCCAAAAATATTTGAGAAGAGATAACGTCATAACTCAAACTTAACATAAAGAGATAACGTCTGATTTTTTGTTTGTATTAGTTTATTGCATTCCTCCTATTAATTTCTCAATTTCAAATGGATTATGCCGCCTTGATCATGTTGAAGAGGCAACATAGGAAGGCGAACAGCAAACACACAGGCACATGCAACGAGGAGAGCTTGAGAGTCACGTTGTCATGGATGTGACTGTAAATATTGTTCAAATTGCTGAACAAAACGACGGGTGATAGGCTATGAAGTTTAAAGCGGAATTGAATGCAATTCAGTACAAATCATGCACAGTTTGTTTCTGATTAAGGATAATGGTCGCCTCACCAATGTGGGTGCAGAGCGACCAATGATACATATGATACATGATACCCTCCAACTAATCAACTCACTCAGCTCTTCTTTGCAAGTACCCATTGGCATCTGTTGCACACCTAGTTTTGTTATTTTGACTAAGTTACAAGTCAATCCTGTATACGCATTGTATTAGTATATCAATTGAATGATAATTAAAGCGATTGTGTTTGTTTTCTATATCGAGTCCGTATCAGTGTGTCACCCTCTATTACAAGCCCGAACTCCTGACAAGCATCTCCTTCACTTTAAGTAGCACTAGTATAGAGTCTGGTGCAAGCGTAGGAAGGGGGAGGGTTCGTCACAGTTATGTGGAGAAATAGTTAAAGGCCGATAGAATCTTGTAAGGAGATAATTTTAAAAATCTCTGTAGTGGTTTTGTTTTAATTACAAAATGGAACTTGGTTTCCAATTACACCTTGTACAGGGTGATTCAGTCAATTTCTGACCATTTCAGTACTATGATTTATTAACCCATTAATGTTTACAAACTTAGCATTTCAGTATGATATTTTAGGCAGTTCGGAGTTTTTATTTCCGTGGAAAAGTCTTGATGATATGAGTTTTTATTTCGGCTTGAACTGCTCGCAGCCAAATGGTGAAGTTGTTCATAACTCTATCCAGGATTTCTGCATCCACAAGGGTGCAGCAGCGATGATACATGCTTTGTCGCAGCTGATCTAGGGTTCTTGGTGCCGTAGTGAACACACTGTCTTTAAGGAACCCCCAAAGTTAAAAATCACATGGGTTTAGGTCAGGACTCGTAGGGAGCCAAAGAAAGCCACCCCGAATCGATCTGGAAACCCGTTTGTAATGACACGATTTCTGATTGAGAAAGTCTAGCACTTATTAATGGTGTGAGGCCTAGCCCCATCCTGTTGAAACTATTGATATCGAAGCGGTGTACGCCTCCTTCGCAGCTCGGGGATGAAGAAGGTTTCCAACATGTTAAGGTAGCCTGTGACGTTAGAGTGTCTTCAAAAAAGAATGGACCAATGATGCCTCTTTTGGAAATCGCGCACCAAGCCATAACCTTTCGTGGATGAAGAGGTGACTTAAGGATCTCTTGAGGGTGCTGGGAACCCCAAAAACGAATGTTGTGTTTATTATCGTCACCTGACAGATGGAAGAAGGCCTCATCTGACACCCACAGGTTGTCCACAATGTCCTGATTGGCTTCCATTTCTGCTCCAAACTCCATCGCAAGTTGTTGTCGCTTCTATCTTCCAGTGTCTGTTAACTCCTGATAAACATGGATTTTATACGGGAACAGGTGTAAATCCTTTCTCAAAATTCGCCACGTCATGGTATACGACAGCCCTTCTTCAATAGATAGGCGGCGAACAGATTTTTTGGTAGGGGAATCGACCAACCTTGTGCGAACATTTTCGACAACTTCGGCCGTTCAAACACGAGCTTCGCTCCCGCCTTTTTTCTTGCCTTTAACACTTGCAGTGGCACGAAATTGCTTGACAAAATCCATGATTGCTTGCCTGCCTGGTGCATCTCGACACTTATACTCCTTCCGGAACTTTCTTTGCACGGTTACAGGTGATTTTGTCTCGAAAGACCATTCGACAATCTTGCATTTCAGCTCTGTTGATAAAGCGGGCGTCATTTTTCAACAATACGATTTTCATGCAGCGCCGTTGCAACAATAGAAACTCCAACTATTTAGAAATTTGGTATGGCGCTCATATTTTTTCAATTGTTTATCCCTAATGCACGTCATTCGAGTGAAATGGTCAGAAATTGACTGAATCACCCTGTATAAGTGTCTATCTAATGATAGCATTTTTAATAAACCTGAAGTCGTACATTTTGATAAAACTGAAGTTGTACTTTTTTTCTGCCTGTATAGTTGCATTATACTCTATTATGCTCCATTTCTTAGTTAACATTCAATGTGACATAGGATTTGCTTCCAGAATGAAATTAGTTTTTTTTATGCACATAATTATTCACTGTTACCTTTCTCCATTAACATTAACATAGTGTTTTGTAACTGGTTTTTGTATCAAGGTACAAATTGATATTGCTTGCCATGCTTAAATAATTGCAGTACAAAAATTTTTGACAGCTATGTCATCGTATGCCTTATACTGGAATCTGAAATATTTTTCTTTTACTATAGGTGTGATTCTGTTGATAAACTAAAAAGTAAATTAAGTACGTTAGAAGCTGAATTAAGAGATTGTGGAAAATTTAAGGATTTTTATCAGTTTACGTTTAATTATGCAAAAAATCCGGGACAAAAAGGTTTAGGTAAGAAAGAGAAGGAATAAATTGCATTATCGTCAATGAAGAATCAAGAGAAACTATCATTCAAATCTTTTCTGTCAATTCTTTATTGAGATGATGTGATTTATTCTAGAAAACTGTGAAAGCAAAGAACAAAATGAATTTAATTCAAGACCAAGTTTTTTGATGTTTTTCTTCCTTAAATATGTTGTTAATGGTGAAGTAATCATTAAACTTCTTTTTGCAGATTTAGATATGGCAATTGCTTATTGGAACATAGTTCTATCAGGCCGCTTCAAGTTTTTAGAATTATGGTGTAAGTTTCTTCAAGTAAGTTTATTTTTGCTTTTTAGTTTAATGACTTTTCATTAATTTAGAATACATGTATCATATATTATGTACCATTTCTTCTGAAGATGCTTTGTTTTAATACGTATCAACATTAGATTTCCTTTAATTACAATAGCGATTTACAGAAAGGTTTATTACTTTCAAGGAACACTGAGAAAGACATACCTATGGGTACTCCTATTTCACCAATCTAGTCCTAAAACAAATTTATCAATAAACAAATTCTTAGTCATTATGACTTGCTCATGAAATATTTTAGATATTATTTAATATTATGTGACAAGTGACAGAATACATTAGAGTGTGAATAAGTATCAGTTTTAAATTAATTATCTGAATAAAGATACAATCATCCTATCCTTGTCCTTTAGAATACACACCTGGAAGGTCCATAGCATATTCTATTGTTTCAAGATCTATAGCCTTGGTTGACTGTGTACTGTTTTTCCAGGAGATGTGGTGGTTTTTTTTTTTTTTTTGGTTTTTTTTTTTAATTTGTGGTTTTACTTACTTTAATTTTCACTGGAAATATTTGATGCTGAAATAAAAGATACAGTAGAACTTCATTATTAGGACACCGCTAAATACGCATTTTTCCCTTGGCCCTGTTCCCATGAAGCTTTTTCTATATAAATACGAGAAGTCCGTAAGTTACAAATGGATGTAGATATGAAGTGAATACAAGTACTGATTAGAAATGAATCTCCTTGTACAATGAGGCACTTGTTCCATTGTTTCACAAACCCCTCAATACCAGTAAGATAAATTTCTTTGGGTTGCTGCCTGAAGCCAGTGGTGACTTCGGTTTGTACAGCTTCATCGTCGTTTCGATTAGATGACCGAACAGCTTCATTATAGGGAAGGTGTACACACAAAAAAAAGATGTTAAAGAGGGCCAAACAAATGGAAGTCGCTTGGATAAAGGAAGGCTGTACAGATTATGCACGAGGATTTGCCACTTGAACTTCTTCAGCATCTTGGTTGTCTTGTTGACTGTTAGATGCCCAGTCTTCTGCTTATCATATATCCTGACTTTGCTCTTCATGATTCCATTTGTTCGGTCCTCTTAAACATTATCTTTCGCACTATAAAAAATAAGGTTCACTGTACTGTCCTTCTTAATGAAGTTTATGGAGGCCTTACAGTATATAACGGAAGAAAACATAAGATTTCTCAACCGGTTTCGCCGTTTTTTCCGGGCTTTATCAAGAGTACATGTGAAAGGCTTGCTATCCCCTTTATCAATACACAATCTCTTCATGAATCAGAATCTTCACTTGCCTTTCTATAAAATGTTTATGCATTTGTCGATGTCAAGTAGGCCATGGTTATTCCTAGTTAAATGTTTGATGAAGGCAGATTTTCCATCGTTGTTGATGCAGAATTGTCAGTGTTTGCAAAAACACTATTAGAACAATAGAGTTGTGGGTCCAACATAATGGGCCCCATAGTCCAGGAATGTGAGTTCATAGATCCCTGAGCATTTGTATTTATTTTACTTTTATCAAGAGAAGTTGTAGTGTTAGTATACATTAAATAATGATTTTTAAGTGAGAACTGTTGTTAACCCTTAATTATTCACACCTGGTCAATGTGACTTGGCATTTATCTTTAAGCCTTACCAAAGTAGATGCTGAAAGTTTATACTTTCCAATTTTTATTTTGTAGCCTACCCCGCCCCGCAGTACGTATTAAAGCCACAATTGTTGATGCGAATTGCGCTGGAGGCGTGGTCACTTAGAGTTTGGGACCAAACTGGAATGAGCGACACCTGACACAGTGATACGTTTTAGCCACAGAAATTTATTCTATCCTTACATATCCCGTACACAATAATATACATATCCTTTTAATACAGTTTACTTTCATTGGTAGGAGGGGGGGGGGCATCTACATTACCATAACTCAGAACAATCATCATTACGCTACACAATACTTAAATATAACATACAGACGTTCCCAATCATGTGCATTAGCCGATCTTACATACTGTGGGGATCTCGAAGCTGCAACATTCGCAGAGCTTCCTACCAAGATGGACAAGTCTGTTCCCCAACAGCCCCGTGCCCCTGAATAAATATTCTGACCAAAATACGCTCACCGGCGCAGGGTACCTCCTTTTCAGAGCAGCAAAGGGGGAGGGCCAGTAACCCTTCTTGGTGGGCACTGAAGCTTAATAGTTCGTCGGCCACTGGCAAGCTGCTGATCCTTCCTGCCCGAGCAGGCGGAAAATGTATCCCTCCGCATCGGAGTTTGGGAAAGGATTCAGCGCTCAAGCGTATATGTGCGCATTCGATCTACCTGGCTGAAAAAAGTAGGAGAGAACAATGGATTACTTCTGTGGATAAAAAAAAACTGGCAACCTTCCGAATACAGCTGAACATGCAGTGATCGTTTCATTAGAAACGAGTAACCTTCACAGAATTTTCCTTATTTTACGTTAGAATGAACGATATTAGAAATTATTCAAATATTTCCACTGTAGCTAGTCCTGATGAAATACTATGTGTGTGGAGATATGTTATTTATTATAGCATATTATTCATATTCCTTTAAAATGTAGCTTCTAGGCTAAGCTCAGTTTCTCCATTCAAGAATATTGTTCAATTTATTCTTTAGAAACAGATTTCCTTTAATTTGATATGATTTTAAAGATTTTATTAGTATCTTGGTTAATAACGGTCTTAGATGACAATGTGCTGTGTTAAAAACAAATGGATCTCTTGGATAATGATGTAGCTTTGGTTAGCAATGCTTGATTTTATGTGCTTCATTTGGTTAACATGTTTCCGTTCCTCAGTTGGCATGGAGGTATTTTTGTCCCAAGTGACACACTCAGTCATCTGTCCGATCTTGCACTGTTTGGTACCAGTCACATGTGGGAGGGCATTTTTGAATAGAGAACAGCCATACAGCATGGCATGAATTTGTTTAAGTTTGTTTTACAAGTCAGAACAAACTGTTTGTGCTTTTCGATGATTGGATAATTCCTTGGTAGCGGACAGTGGTATGAAATTCAAAAATGCGGTCAAAAGTTTTACTTACTTTTCAAACCTGCTTATCCATTAGGGTCGCGGGGGCAGCAGCCCGATGGAGGATCTCCAGCAATCGTGATCTTCAGCCATCAGGCGCATGTCTTCCCTGGTAATACCCAAGCAACTCAAACCCAGATTCTCCATATAGTCTGGCCATCTGGTTCTAAGCCAACCCCTTGGTCTCTTACTCACCGGCTTGGAAAATAACAACTGCCTAGGAAGACCAGTTTGCAGCATACGTATCACGTGGCCATACTAGCGCAACTGAGATATCTCAATTCGGAGAAGTAGTGCCTCAACACCTAAAGACCCTTATTGTGCTGCTGTGTACTCTTATCTAGTAGGGTAACACATGCCACGCTTTCAGAAATCTCATTTCGTCCGCTTGTGCCCACGATCGCACTCTTTCGGCATTACCCAAGCCCCATGACCATGGGTGAGAATGGGGACAAATTTAGATTTGAGGAATGAGAATTTGGCTTTGTTACCCACCTCGTGTTTCATTACCACGGATTGCCACAGTTCACGTCTGACACAGCTTTCTGCACCGATCCGAGCATCCAATTTTTTCTGCTACCTATCACTCATGAATGCAATCCCGAGATACTTGAACTTCTTCACTTGCTATCATGTCTCTGTAAAAATGCTCTGAGATGTCTGTCTGGATAAATGGCATTAAGTCAAGACCATTCACTGTGGCTGTTGGACTCCGTTAAGGGTGCGTACTCTCGCCCCACTTGTTCATTATCTTTATGGACTGGATAGACAGGGGCAGCCAAAGTGATGAGCGTATTTGTGTGGATGATTGCTTGGTGGAAAGTTGCCCTTTGCTGATGACCTTGTCCTCCTTGGGTCTTCTCGCACTAACCTTCAGCATGCACTAGACCGGTTTGCAGCCAAATGTAAAGAAGCTGAGATGAATATTAGTGTGGCTAAGACTGAAGTTCTGGTCCTTTCAAAATCGGTGCGCTCTCCATGTTAAGGAAGCCCCATTGAGACAGGTGGAGAAGTTCCAAGTATCTCGGGTCAAAAGTTTAAAAAAAAAGAAAAAAAGTTGTCATAATTAGAACCCTAACATATATTTTAGATTGGGTTTAACTATCGATTCTTTTTTACCATATGCTTTTTTATAGGTTATCCAGACAAATATTTTTAGTCTGCAAACATGATGGTTCGGGTTATTCTATATCAATCAACACACTGATTTTACATCATTTCAGATTTGAATTTAATTTGGTGCACAGATAGTGTTCATGTAGGCATATAATTTTACATTACGGATCTTTCATTTTATTGAGAAAATAAACATTTCAGAAGACGGACTTCAACTTTCAGAAGTAAAAGGCTATATACAGTCAATTCTCGTTAATATGAAGTCGTGGGGACCAAGAAATTTTTTCTTATTGTCCGTATTTCGTATAAACCAACCATACAAAAAGTGTTATGAAATAAGCACGGACATAGAGTACTTTTAAGTTGGAAATATTTTTTATTCATCTCTCATAAAAAAATCTGTAATACAGTGGTCGCCGCTTAATATGGCCACCTCGGGACCATGCTTAAGTAGCCACATTGACTGGTGGCTGTTTTAAGCGAGGTTACCATAAGTATTTATATATTTATCCAATAAGTAGAGCATGCGTTTGTATTTACATATAGTAAAAATCATTTATACACTTATCTTGCCAAAATAGTTCATTTAGAATATTGTTTGTTTGACAACCTTGCCTTCACGTTGACTTAAACCAGTTCAATGGGTCAACTTTTTCACTTGCAGATAAGTCACATCTTTTTCTGTTATGAGCCGTTTCTATTCACGTAATCTAACCTAACCTAACCAGCGTCACCAACTCTGATTTCAGGAAACAATTTCGCTTAATAAACGTTCTAAAGCATTTTTATTACAACTACAAAACATGTTCATTACAACTACAAAACATGTTTTAACGATTTGATTTTTTTAACGACATGATTTACTTTATCTGATATTTGCCTAAATATGGAAATCCAACAATATAATTCGCAATTGCAAGCTCTTCATCCAAATCCTAAGCTCTGATTTGACGCCGCTTCGACGAAGCGTGGTCAGCCATGTTTTTTTACTCAAAAAACGAGATGTTGCAAAAAAACGAAATAAACGAACGGAAAAAACGACGTTGGTGTCGTTTTCGTTTTCTCCGTTTTTTTCCCGATTCTTTAAACAAGAACAGTTTTTTTTCCCTGAAATAAAAGGTTTTTAAACCGTTTTTTTTCGAAGCGTGAAACCGCCTAATGAATTTAGTCCAAATTGAAAGAAGTTATAAAACAATTTATTACACAAATGCTAAGTAAGTACCGTATTTTTTTAATTATTGGCCGTATTCACTTTAGGCTGCAGCCGCAATTTGACGGTGGAACGAAAAAATAATTTTTTATAGGCCTAAAAAGATCGAAATACTTAGTTTTAGCGTCCCATAGTAATTTTAAATAGTAATTTAGCTAGTAATTTTATTATTTATATAGCCATCTTCATTATTTAATGAAACTTTTATAAATTTATTAATTAAATGTGTAAATAATTAAAGTAATCTCATTTTTATGAACGAGCGCAACTCCTTGTTTCTTCGGCAGCGGCCATGGTTCTATCAACGCACTCACTGCTGGGTGCTGTCCAATAGCGATAGAGAGCATTCTATGACATCATAACATTTTCAACTAATTGTAACCGCCAAGTACAGTGAGGTCAGGGCTAGCAAACTTAATCGCCGACATTAATTTTTTAACACTTGATTTTCTTAATAATTTATGTATGAAAAATTATGTGACTGGTTGAGTATTGTTTCGAGGTGTTAGAATATTAATTTCAATGTTAGAAAGAGATTGAAAAAAGACTCGTTAATTTAAAACCGTCAATTCAAAGGCCATCGCATTTTTATCTACAGCAGGGAAGTCTAATAATTTTACCTAAAAAAAAAAAAAAAAAAAAAAAAAAAAAA
>JAHWFO010009445.1:193163-236783 GCA_023313115.1 Rhysida immarginata | reverse complement strand
GATTTACTCTTTTAAAAAGTGTAACTGTCTTTATTATTATAAAAAAGATAATAAGCAAATTTATTTTAAAAGAAAATAGGTACGATATATGAATGTATTGGCGATCAATCCAAAATCATTACGCGAACGACGCTACTCATCTAGAGCGAAAGCGGCAGTTACGTTCGGAGGGAGGGTCGAAAAAAAGAAATTAATTCGACTTTATTTATCGTATTTATAGTGAAATCATTTTCATGGTAGGGTACCTTATTTTGTCAAAATCACTTTTCGTCACATACAGTTCGTCTCGGGATTATTTTGTTGATAGATTTACCATGGAGTAATAAACCCATGTTATTTTTATTACCCCATGAGATTTACTTCATAACTCGACGCACTTAAGTACAGTTTTCTTTACCAGTGAAATTTTAAGAAATATTAAATGGGTTTATTTCTTTACTTATGGTATTCTAGATAGTTTTAAAATCCTTGTTATTATGACGGATTCATAAGAGTGTGGACGAACTGCCACATTAATTGCAAGAAAACTCCACAATTTTTTTTTAAAGATTAACTTTTCATTAAAAAAAAACCGTTAAGAATAATTGTGTGTAAAAAAGGAAGTGTCCAGTCTCGAAGTAAATCTACCAACAAAACTATCCTGAGTCGAATTGTATGTGACGAAAAGTGATTTTGACAAAATGAGGTACCCTACCATGAAAATGATTTCTCTATAAATATGGTAAATAAAGTCGAATTAATTTCTTTTTTTCGATCCTCCCTCCGAACGTAACTGCCGCTTTTGCTGTAGATGAGTAGTGTCGTTTGTGTAATGATTTTGGATTGATCGCCAATACATTCATATATCGTACCTATTTTCTTTTAAATTTGCTTATTATCTTTTTTTATAATAATAAAGATAGAGTTACACACATATATATATATTTTTTTTTTTAGGTAAAATTATCCGATTTCCCTGCGGTAGATAAAAACGCGATGGCCTTTGAATTGATGGTTTTAAATTAATGAGTCTTTATTCAATTTTTTCTAACATTGAAATTAATATTCTAACACCTCGGAACAGTAATTAACCAGTCACATAATTTTTCATTCATAAATTATTAAGAAAATCAAGTGTTAAAAAGTTAATGTCGGCGATTAAGTTTGCTAGCTCTGACTTCACTGTACTTGGCGGTTACGATTAGTTGAAGATGTTATAATGTCATAGAATGCTGTCTATCGCTATTGGACAGCACCCAGCAGTGAGTGCGTAGATAGAACCATGGCTGCTGCTGAAGAAATAAGGAGTTGCGCTCATTCATGAAAATGAGATTACTTTAATTATTTACACGTTTAATTAATAAATTTATAAAAGTTTCTTTAAATATATTAAATATACACTATATGATCACAAATATCCGGACACATGCACGTTTGCGCTCTAGCCACGATTTCATGGAAATCAATAGGGCGTTGCACATCCCTTTGCCCGAATCACAGCTTCCACCCTTCGGGGAAGACTTTCCACCAAATGTTGGTAGGTACTCTCCGGAATGTTCCTCCATTCCTCCTGAAGAGCGAGAATCAGTTCAGGTACAGAAGTTGGCCGATGTGATCTGGCCCGCAAGCGTCTTTCCAATTCATCCCACAGACTCTCTATAGGATTGAGGTCGGGACTTTGTGCCGGCCAACCCATTTCTTCGACCCCTGAGTCTGCAAACCACTGCTGTACACGCCTCGCTTTGTGGCACAGAGCATTGTCGTGTTGGTAGAGAAATGGCCCGTTTCCGAAAAATTGCCACAACATTGGAAATGCACAGTTGTCCAAAACATTCAGATAACCGTCGGAGTTCATGATTCCTTGCACAGGAACGAGCTGGCCCAGTCCGTACCATGAAAATGAGCCCCACACCATGACTCCTCCGACTCCGAACTTGACTCACTCCTGTGCACTCAGGTAAGAAGCGTTCTCCAGGTATGCGCCAAACCCAAACTCGTCCATCGGATTGCCAGAGTGTGTAGCGAGATTCGTCTGTCCACATTACACGTTTCCATTGGTCCATTGTCCAGTTTCTGTGGGCTTTGCACCACTCCAGACGTCGCTTGGCGTTGACCCTGCTGATGTGGGGCTTGTGGGCAGCAGCACGGCCATGGAATCCCATCGTGTGCAGTTCCCGACGAATTGTCATGGTACTGGCATCATTTGCAGAGGCGTTTCGAAACTCTGTGGCAATTTTTTCCGCCGAGGACTTCCGGTTGCCGCGGGTGACACGACGAAGCACTCGACGGTCTCTGTCCGTTAGTTTCTTGGGTCTACCGGTTCGTTGTTGAACTGTTGTTGATCCCCGGGTCTTCCATTTCATAATGACATCGCCTACTGTTGTCTTGGGTATCTGAAGAAGGCTGGGAATGTCACGTACGGACTTGCTGCATAGGTGATATCCAACGATGGTTCCACGTGGGAACTCACTGAGCTCTGCCGAACGACCCATTCTTGCCAATGTCCAAGCAGAGTTGTGTCTGAAGGTGTGGGAAGCTATTTAAATGATGTGCAAGTCATTATCATGTGACATTGGGCCAATCGATGATCTGTGAGGGGTGTCCGGATATTTTTGATCATATAGTGTATAAAAGTAATGAAGATGGCTATATAAATAATAAAATTACTAGCTAAATTATTATTTAAAATACTATGGGACGCTAAAACGAAATATTTCGATCTTTTTGAAATGTACACAATTACCGATATTAATTCGCTATTTCCAAAAGAAAATTTTTTTTAGGCCGCACTCACTTTTGGCCGTATTCCTAAAATTTTCAATTTATTTGGGTTTAGAGCCGCGGTCTATATTCGAAAAAATACGGTAATCCATTTTTCCTGAATTCCATTCGTACGTACAGAGTTTATATAACATCGGTACAATCTGTAATTTTGGGCAGCAGTGTCCATTGGCTTAGATGGAAATGAAAAGTGGATATTATAAGCGGAGTGTTCATTTATCCAGAGCAAGATAAGATGAAAAGTAGAATTCATGAAATACCTCTGAAAAAAGGTGGCCATATTAAGCGGATTGTGGCCACATAAAGCGAAAATTTATTACATTGGAAACGGTTAGAAAATTCTGGACCAAGCTGGAGTGGCCATATTAAAGGTGGCTACATTAAGCGGCGACCACTGTAACAGTTTGTTTTCGTGCCGAGAGAAATTTTTTTTTCTAAATCACTATTGACTTTACAATATAATGTAAACAAGTCTTTAGGAATATCCTGACTGTATGATATATAAGATTTAATTTCCTCCATCAATTCTAACATTCTCTGATTTGAAGGAGCAGATTGAATTGGTTTGTCATCATCGCTCTCTTTGTCTGCGCCATCTTGCTTATCGTCCAGGCATTCTTGCACGATCTTTTCATCGGTTAATACGTCAGAGGTGATGTCGTCATCGTCGATCCTGACGAAATATTCAGACGACATAGAGGCTAGTTTTTCTCTATAACGGGCGTGAATTGTAAGCACTTCCCACTCCTCAAATCCGTCAAAATCCGGCTCTTCTGGTTCTTCTGTAGTGTTAGAAAATCCTGCCTTTCTAAAGCAATTAGGAATTACACTATCTGGGATCGTGTGCCATGCTTCCAATAAGTTGATAATGGCATTTAAAATATTCCATCTTTTTGGTTCTTCGCCATTATCTAAATTGTGAACCATTTCTCTTACCATTTTTTTTCGGAAAATATTCTTTAGGGAATGGAAATAAGGTAGCTTTACTCATGAAGCTACCTTAAACAAACAATCATCTTATTCTGTAGACCAGGCTGAGGTACAAGCCATTTACAAGGCACTACTCTGGCTGAGAGAGTGTAGGTTTAATGAGAGTATCAAGGTCAACCTGTTCTCAGACTCTGAATCAACACTAACATCAGTTACAGGCACGGTCTATAGATATTCATGGTCATTGAGCTTCAGCCATTTTCCATTGTTTCGAGAAGCTAAAGAAAACAGATCGCTCCAGGTGCCGCATAGATCACACCAGGGCTGACCGTGACCTGCGATAGAGGTTTTTCATTGAAACTGAAAATGAAAGTAAAGTTTCTGTCTGTCGATAGGGCAGCGCTGCAGGCGTTTTTGGGCCGATTGTACATGCAGCGCCACTTTTCAATAGAGTTCCCGCCCTATTGGGAGCTAGAAACTTTAGCTTCATTTTAACAATGGAGCTCGATGACCATGAATATCTATAGACCGTGGTTACAGGCAATCAAACCTCCACAGAGGAAGTTGACCACTCGTGACCTTATTCAGGAGCTCACAGAGAAACTATAACTCCTGGTAGAAAGTATAGAATAATCCATTCATTGTCACCCTGGCGTCACGCTATTGGATTAATACGAGATAACCGTTCAGATAAGATCAATTATCTTTACACATTTGTCAAGTGTTTGTACAGTTATGTATTTAATCTCAGCTGGTTTGGCCGTTCCAGAAATTAATTACAATTCATTGAACAAAAGGATGCTTGGAAAAAAGTATGGAATGGTCCAAACCATTAGAATGTAATAATTAGGTATTAACGAATGACAGAATCACGCTAGGTATATCACGTGATTGGTATATAATATAAAAACATAAGCTGCACCGTTGTGAGGCTGCATTTAACAGCTAAAATGGCTAAAACACATGAACTTAACACCGCAGAAAAAGAACATGTTCTGAATCTCAAATGTGACGGTTACACGCAGCAATCAATTTGCCGAAAAACTGAAATGCTCCCAGGGAACAATTTCCAAAGTCCTATCTAAAAAAGGCCAAAACTGGGATCGTTTCCAATGCAAGACGAAATGTTATCCACATCTCATCATGATGACTAAATGCTGGTTGCCATCGTCAAAAAACAGCGTTTTCTCCTCATCTGGCAATATCAACAATGCAGGGAAAGCTACAGGAGTTGTCTCTGACCTAACAGTGCGAAATCGGATGATGGAGAAGGGGTTCAGATAGTCTAAAGCGAAGACCAAACCATACATGACCGAGAAGCAGAAACGAGATAGATTACAATGGGCGAAACAGTATAAAGAATGGACTAACAAAGAATGCAGGAGAGTGATGTTCACAGATGAATCAAGGATGTGCCTGGGGTATGGTGACAGCTATGGGTGTTTTGTTTATAGACAACTCTACGAAAAGTTTCAACCGGACTGCCTTAGTTCTGTGACCAAATTTCTGAGAGGAGTGATGGAGATGTCACCCATAAGGGGTTGGGGGAACTTGCCATTGTTATGTGCAATGTCAGTTCAGAAGCATACATCGATATCTTGGAAACGTTTAAGTTAAAGACTGTAGAGGATCACTATGGCGACGAGGACTTCATTCTTCAAGATGACAACGCATCATGTCATCGGTTCCGACAAGTGGGCGTTTGGTTACAGGAAAAAAAAAAAGTAAAGCGTTTACCCTGCCAGCAAACAGCCCAGATCTCAATCCAATAGAAAATGTTTGGGCAATCTTAAAGATACGAAAAAATCAGCAAACTTGTAGGAGCTGAAGACATTTATCAAGAAATGTTGGACAGAAATTGATCCCCATCAATGTGAGAAGTTATGTTTATCAATGTCCAAGAGATTGTAAGCAGTGATCAGGGCCAAAGGAGGTGTTATCCAATATTAATGGTTGATAATCTGTACTTTTTTCCAATGGTTTGGACTATTCCTTACTTTTTTTCAAGCGTCCTTTTGTTCAATAAATTGTAATTAATTTCTGGAACTGCCCGAACCAGCTGAGATTAGATACATAACTGTACAAACACTTGACAGATGCGTAAATAAAAGATAATTGATCTTTTCAGGGGTTGTAGATCTGAGACTCTCTTGAGTAAAAGCTCACAGTGGCTTCCCTGGAAATGAGTTAACTGATAGGATGGGGAAGAAAAAAAAAAAGCAGCCCTAGCTTCCCCCAAGAACAGGAAACAGTAAGTCCTACCTTCTGCTGGGAACTATAAAAGTCGTACAAATGAAAACGAAGATTTGTGTGGGGAAAAGAAAAAAAAAAGACGACGTCTAGGATTGTAAGTTATTGTTTTCAACAATTGCGAAACCCTACGTGCAAATTGAACAATAGGTTGCAAGTGTTGCATCACATTAGAAAGAACGATAGCTCGCACTTCGAAGATCTGCACATGATCGCTTCGTCCAGCTGTGAACGAAAGTAAACGTCAAAGTTGTCAATGAAAGCATTATGGGTCACAACCCCCGAAAAAATCAAAAGCAATCGCATACAGCACGGGGAAGTTGATGTTGACTGTGTTTTTTGATCGCAAAGACCCGATTTTACTGGACTTCCTTGAAAAAAGCACCACAGTTAACACAGCAATATATGGGGAAACATTGAAGGCACTGCACGCGGCTATCAAATGCAAACGTCCTGAACTTCTTACAGAAGGAGTGCTTCTCCACGACAACGCGCGTCCTCACACCTCAAAAGCAACGGTAGACCTCATCTAAAAGTTCAACTGGGAAGCAATGCAGCATCCACCTTACAGCCCTGACTTATCCCCATGTGACTTTCAAATGTTTGGTGATCTCAAGAAACATTTGAAAGGTCGCAGTTTCAGTCGGCCGATGAAGCGAAGGAAGAGGTTTTGGAATTGTTCCACACGCAGCTAAAAGACTTCTACCGTAAAGGAATTATACGCCTTGTTACACAATGGGATAAATGCCTTAACACATTTGGAGAGTATTTTTAAATTCCTTGGATACACCTTGGATAAAATAAATAATTTTAGTTTTCATTTGTAGGACCCTTATATAAACAGATTTTCTGGGTACAGGCTTTGGAGAAATGGCAGTTAGAGTGGACTTCCAATCCATACTTTCTTACAGTCACTTTGAATCCTCCCAGTGTTTCTCTAGGAAGTTCAATTTGTCATAGCTTGTGGACCTTTCCTGCAGTACCTCCACAAGTTTAAATTGCGGAGGGAGGAACTCTTGTGACCATGCGATATAGGCACCCACAATCTTGATCACTTAATCGATACTTGTTTAGAAACTGATGTGGTGACAGCTTGGGACCAGTTAGTCTCAGCTCTAAGGTGTAAGGGCTTCCCACAACAATTATTGGGAAACATTGAAATCTGATGTTCTACAGGTTTTACAAACCTTTGTTATAACCGATATTTCGTTATACGTGAAACTCAATTTTTTAATGTTAAAAAATACATTTTCCACTTTAGAATTCGTAGATCTGTGTTGAAATTTGAATAATTGAGATTAAACGGTGATGAAATATCAGTAATCAAACATAATCGTGATTTCCATTCGATTTCATTCATTTGGTGAAACCTTTTTGAACAAAAAGACTTATCAAAAACCAGGATTTCATTCAATAATCTGTTTCAGTAAACAAATCAAATCCGCTTTTCCACAACATTCTATTTTAGCATGAAAAATATGCATCTTTCAGCATGACAAAATTCATTTACAAAAATTTTCCATATATACTGATTGGAAGAAAGTAATTGGACACCCATCCACCCGGCAAAAAATGGACCTTTCCGCTACCACACGTGTCACTATTGTATGGAAATGCTAAGATAGCCATCAGACAACACCATTGACTCTAACTGAAGCTTCATGCCGCGACAGGCGGAGATGACAGAGTTCGAAAAAGGTGCCCTGGTTGGAATGTCGCTCCAAGGCGCATCCAGACAAGAGATTGCCAGCAGCTGGAACCACCCGAAATCAACAGTGGCATATGTGCTGAAGAAGTACAGGACCAATGGACATTGTACGAATGCACCAAGGCCTGGTCGTCCACCCGCATTGACCGACAGGAACCGTCGGGTGCTGCAGCGGGAGATACAGAAGAACCGACATTCGACGATGACCACCATTGCCGGGGAATTCCAGCAGGCATCTGGATGTCACGTATCCACCAAGACCCTCCGAAAGGAGGCCCACATGCTGGGTTATCACGGCAGAGCAGCAGCCCACAAGCCGCTAGTCACACCGGCGAACAAAACGAACAGACTGCAATGGGCCAGGGAACGCAAAGATTGGACCGTTGAGGACTGGAAACGTGTTCTCGGGAGCGATGAATCCCGCTTCACATTGTTTCGATTGGATGGCAGAATTGGGTGTGGCGTTTACCTGGAGAACGGCTCCTTCCTCAGTGTATCATCCCAACAGTGAAGTTCGGTGGAGGAGGAATTATGGTGTGGAGCTGTTTTTCGTTGCATGGCGTAGGCCCGATAGTGAAGGTGGAAGGCACCATGAGGGCTACGGACTACACTACCATCCTGGAAAATTCCGTTCTCCCAACCCTTTGGTAAACCTACAGTCTAGAGCCATGCCTGTACCAAGACGACAATGCCAGGGCACATGTTGCAGCTCATACTCTGCAATGGTATGCCGATAATAATGTTGAACGCATGTAGTGGCCAGCCCAGAGCCCTGTAAGTCGAGCGTCAGTTGAGGGGTTGTAGCCCACTCCCCACTACCTGAACTGTGGACGGCTGTACGGGACATTTGGCGGGAGATTCCTGTGGGGGTCGTACGTACTCTTGTGGAAAGCATGCCCCGGAGAGTGGCCACCGTGACTGCAGCTAGAGGGGGCCGACAGGATATTAGCTGTTATCAATAAAAGCAAATAAATGCACTGTGCAAGGTGTTCAATTACTTTCTTCCAATTACTGTATAAGCAGTGAAAGTATTAGTGTATCAGTTACTTTCAAACATTACATTGAATAGCCAATGAGAGAGAAAAAATAAATTGTTTATTTCAAGTGTTCTAAGATGTCAAGCCAATTAGAAAGGTCGATGGGTTCCTGATCCTGATTCATAAGCTGGTTGGGAAGCCCTTCTGTGAATCTCCACTGATTCAAGGAAATTCAGAAATCTATTATCTTTGTGAATCACCTTGAAATTTTTAGGGTCAGCATTGTGTCCTTTCCTGAGGATATGTTCAAATTATTATTATTTTTTTTTAATACATATTCCCTGCATCTACGTAAGTAACTCCACAGTGTTAATTTTAATCTACGGTAACATAAGTTATTATAAACATATTCGCAGTCATTTTAAAGCTTAAATTGTGGACTTTTAAACTATATAATGTAAAAAATAATTGAAATTAAAGAAAAATGTATGTAATATGATTTTAACATTAATTTTGAAAATACTAACATAAACGCATGTTATAAATCAATAAGAAATATAGCATCTTTCTTGATTTTTCTAATGGCCACCCAAGTTTTAAAGTGGAGTTCCTTTTAGAAGTATATAAAGTAAATGTGAAATGGTGTACATAATTTAATGAAAAAAATATTAATTACGTGTACTCATTTTGTGATCATCACTTCAAGGACGTCGCCTGAGCCATTGTTGTATCCCGGGTCCACACTTAACAACTCTCCCGCTTTTGGCAGGAGACTCCAGATTTTTAGACTTATCTCCCTTCCTCCCGATTTTTAATTCAGTAAGTAAATTAGTTGAAAATTCTCATATTCTGTGACTATGTTCCATGATTTCCACGATCACAATGCCGAGAACAAAACATTTCTCTTACGAACATGCTATAACTTTATCCACAGTTGTTGAATACTTGGGTAGCGAAAATAGTGCCTTTGATGCTATTTCCGGTATTGCCAACTCAGATTTTTTTTTTTTTTTTTTGTTAAAACCGCTGAAACAAATAATCTATTAAATGTGTACGAGGCTACTATGAAAGTAGAAAATGAATGCGAGGCTGTCAACTTAGTGGAAATTTCCGCAAAATATCAATCTTTATCTCAAGTATGCAACTGATATGTCAGTGGATGCTAATAGTTTGTTTTGTTATTTTTTAAAGTTATTTTTGCTAGTCATTACTTTATCATCTGTGATCAAAATAAAAAAAAATTGTTCCTCCTAAACTTCTGGTTAGCCTATTTTAATTCAACCCACTTCCGGTTAGCTTACTTCTGATTTGGTAGACCTCCCGATTTTTCACTTTTCAATGTTGGCAGCTATGCGGGTCTTGCTCACATATGAAAGTGGTACACTAGACCTCATAACTTAATACTGAATGAACTATTTGGGAGTCTATCTTGTAATTTCGTAGTGTTATGCAGTGGATATGAGGGAATTAAAACTATTTTTTAAATAATTTTAGAGCATTGTTTTCAGGTTAATATATGAATTAATAAAATTAAAATGCATTTTTCTCCCTCATATTTCATTTTGAACTCCATAAAGTAAATTAAAGAAAAAAGGCATTAATTTTAACATATACAATTCCTTACAATGAACATAACCAGAGATATGCTTTATTTTAAGTGATAAGTAGTGGGAAATTTTGATAACTTTGATAATTAATTATGATTAAGGGAGCACTTAGGAGATAAGAAATTTGTGCCAATTCCTCAACATGGACTGGCGAAAACACTCGAAGATACCTGCGTTCTGTCATACAGCTACACGACCTCATCATTTTTCTTATTGTCGTTACTTGGCAAGTTTTTCTTGTAGTACACAGGTGTTATTGATATGCTCTTTCAGATCATTGATATCACTAGCCAGAGTAGTGTACACTACATTTTTCATGTAGCCCCACAGATATAAGTCCAGTGGATGATGATCAGAATGCTGGGCAGGCCAATAACACTGGTCCTCAATGTCTATTAAATGAGTCAACTTGTGAAACTGAATCAAATCTCCTGTACATGTCATGCTGATGATGTGACCAAAAACAAGTGATATCTGTGTACGATTATGTGACAAAAAAATTATTTTTGGCAGGCAATTTAGATTTTCTCCTCATAGTGATGGTTTTAATGATGAAATAAAAAATGTTTCCATTTGAATTTAAATGTCCCTTGATATTGTTTAACTGGAACATTTATGACGACTCCTAAAATGGAGGTGATGCTTTAATATATTCACTATAATCGTTAGCACCTCTTCAACAAGTGGCCATGATGGTTGTTCTGTAACCCTGACAGAGAATGGATTCAGGCGCTCATTAACTTGGCTAAATGCAACTAATTCGACATCAAGTGAAAGCAGTGAAATGTTATCTCTAAATCAGATGAGGGGACATTTCAGAAAGAATATTATAGTTGTTGACATCATATTCTTGAAATACTTTTTTTTTTCTGATTTGAACATAATTACCTTAGCTTACCTGCAATTCTGGTGAATTTTTTCCCTATCTGGATCCAAATCCAGAAGTTCCAGTTGATCAATTTCTGTGATAGTTACACGGTAGACAAAATCCAGAAAGACTCGGCGATTTCTAAGAAGCATATGTAAAGACTCCGTTGGTTAAGTTGTTCCTAGAGTTAACAGCCCCTAAAACTTAACTGACTCCCATAGCGCTGACCCATATCTTTCCCTTGGTGTTTTCTTTGGCCATTTTCCCCTCCCCCATTAACAATAGAATATCTCCATGCCAAAGTTGTCTTTAAAGTGAAAAGACTTAAAAGGAAAACAGACTTACCTTGTTATTGCAACGTAATTCAATTGACTTAGAACTTGCCTTTAAACAAATTGATCGCATTTCTTAACCGGCTCTTTCTTTAGAAGTAGGTTTTAGAATTTGATTTTAATTAACATAAAATGAAAGCCCATAATGAAAATGTTTAAAGACTCATCAGGGATCAACCAAATTTCTAGCTGATTTCCCTTTCTTTTCATAAGAAAAAGCAGAACTGGATGTGTTGAATCGCATCTTTCAAATGGAACTGAAACGAAGATTTATCAGAACTTATTTTAACTAAAATCAATGATCAATTTTTTCTTAAACTATATTCTACTATTGCTTATGTCAATAACAAAAATATTTTTCTTAGGAAGACCTTTGTTAGTGTGAATTTCTTAAACAATTTACGTTCATATCCTGCGAGGAGCGCTACGAATTTATTTTCCCATTCTCTCTAAAATTATTTCAGAAAAATAAGAAAAATACTAGATAACTTTTGATGGAGTTTATAGTGGTATTGACTTAAGCTCGATGCAATATATACGTTTATAACTGTTCTTACAACCCTTTCTAGGACATGTTCATGGGAACATTCTTTCTTGTTTTGATTCAGGAATTGCCCCCGACATTTCTTACAAATGTATACATACACTCTGTTTAAAATGTGCATGGAAAATGTAGTTACTTCCACTAAGAATAGAACAAGTAAAAAATTGAGATTGATGGTGGGAGAATTATTTTTAATTTCATAGGATTTGGAGTTCTGATATTGCTAAGGGAGGAATTTTTTATAGGAATTGAGAAATCATGCTTCTAGTCATTGTTCTTATTATAAATGTTGTTTGTGTATTTTTTTGTTTTTTTAACAGGAACACCACAAAAGATCTATTCCTAAAGATACGTGGAATTTACTTCTTGATTTTAGTAACATGATTAGCGACGACATGGGAAATTATGATGAAGAAGGTGAGAAATGAGCATATGGTAAATCTAAATTATAAACACAACTAAAACTTTTCTAATTCTTGTTTTTTCCCCTTTTCATCATTAAGGTGCATGGCCTGTGCTAATCGATGACTTTGTCGAGTATGCTCGTCCACTCGTCAAAAGTAACAACATCAAGAGCACAACGGTTTAATTATTTAACTCTATCAATTTAGAAAATTTATAAACAAATCTTCACCTTTTTTTCTTCAGTGTACATAATTATCGCTCGCCAGCCGAATCATTAACAGAAGAAGAACATCCACAAATCCATACGCATTCATATTTCGTCCTTTTCCCCCTAAATCCCCCCCCCCCCCCCCACTCCCTCGACCTCCTTATGTTTGTTTTTTTCTTTTTTTGAAATTGGCATAGAGTTCTTCCGGTATTGCCTTTATTTTTTTTTCCCCTTGCCCATCTGAACAAGTGTAGTCATTTGATTTTATCGATCGTGAAATGAATGTAACAAACGTAAAGGAAAAATTGTATAGTACCCACCCATTCTTTTTTGGTTTATCCAATTTTTTTTTTTTTTTAACTTTATAAATGGACATTTTATTTCTTTATTTTCTTATGTATTAAGAAAACAAAAAAAAATAATAAAAAGTGACTTTTACATCTTGAAACAGGAATTTACTTAAAATGTTGCAGTTGTATGTATGGATAGAGAGAAGAAAAACGAGGGGGGGGGGGAGTATTTGTGAATCATGGTAAAGAAAGAGAACTTAATGAAAATTTTGTGAATAGTGTATGTAGTTTAAAAATGAAAATACCCCGTCCCTCCCCTTCATCTACTTTTTACTGTATTTACAAATAAAAGGAAAGAAATTTTTACTAACTTAATGAAGGTCAGTAATAAATCATTAAAATTGAACTTTTAAATTGGGAGATTTTTTTTGATTTTTTTTTTTAAACTTCTGGCTCGTACAGAACTTTTCAAGTGTTTTTTGAACTTATTGATGCTTGGATTAACCTGGTAGGAAAATAATTGTTTTTAAATTTAACCTTTGAAGTGCTCTACAGATTTATGACCCAATGTTTTTGTTAACATAAAAAATAGGGTAGCAAACATCTTTCAGTGGATTGCAAGTTGCATTTAGAATGCCAGATATGTGCAAATATGCAATGAACCCAAAAAGAAAGACCGAGACAATGAGTACAAGGCCGAGTATGGATTCTGAAAACTAATTGGAACGACAAGAAGATTGTTTAGAGAAAGCTATAATAAACACTGGAAGTTATGGGTAAATCTGCTTTCACAGTGCATCTTACAACAACGAATGAGACTGATTGAACAAATCTTGTCCATCTTGAGATTTGAAAAGTGCCATAAAATGATTTTAACTTCAAGGCTTTAGAGATCCATAAACATTTTAAAGAAAAACCAGAGAAGCTGCTAAAAATAAAAAAAGGCATAGTAATGACCTAACCAAACAAGAATCTTTTATTACTTAATAATTTTCCTTCCTGGTGTATTTTAAACTATTAATCTTAAGAATTTAAGCACTTAATATCATCTGGTGGGGCTCCCCTTGAAGATTGTATTTTTAAATGAAATTCTTCGGCAATAATAAATCTTGTTACATTGCTGATTCCAGTCTTTTTATAATTGCCTCGGCATGTGAAGCAATATTGACCATAATGCAGTAATTAAAATGATTCACAGAGTCTATTTTACCTTTTAGAGTAGAAGTTCATCTCATTTTTAGCATAATGTATGGACTATCATTATATACAGTCTAATCCATTATGATCACCAGCTAGTAAATGGAACAAAACAGTTCATTATGCATCTAGGTGGCTTGGGAGATGATTAATAACATGATAAATGTTCACTAGTATTTGAAGCTATGCAGCCTACAATGCATCTGATAGCTTTTGAACTGTGCATAGTAGAGGATTCATGTGATCGAGTGATCCCAAGGGTGCTTGATTGTAATGTCTGAGGAATTAAGGGCCAAAGAAGTTCATACTCATTCCCAAATTTCATGCATTATCATGCTGGTAGACAAGTCAACTTGTATGAATGTAGCTCATCTATGACGATGAAAAATAGCCAAATGGAGTAAGTGCTTTTCATGGGTATCAGTGAACCCAGATCATAACATTGACATCACTAACGTTTTTCCAACAAATGTTGCAGGGCGATTTCTTTTGTAGGTTTCCTACCAAATAAAACGAGGCCATCCACTCAAAAGAGCAGGAATTGACTCATCAGATAAAAGCAACTCTTAGTAAATCATGAAATCCAATTTCTGTACAGGAATGTAAATTTCTGATACATTGGATATTATTCATAGGCTAACCACTAAGACAGCCACTATTCTGTCATACATAATGAACATTGTAAAATTATATAATAGACTGTGTCTCAAATTGATGTACACACTCTTTTGAAATATTATAACTCAGCAACGAAACGAGATAGAAATAGAAGGCCTGTACATGTTCGAAATGTCCACCTTTTGCCACAGTACACTCCCAACACCGACATCGAAAAGTGCGACTGGTTTGCAGCTAATGGAATATCATTGATGGAATGTTAATCTGGTCTCTTATTTCCATCAGTGTTTGTGGCATACACGGTGTTCTTTAAAGTTCCCCAAAAGTAGAAGTCGAGAGGGATTAAATCGGGAGATCAAGGCTTGAACTTCGTAGCACTTTCTCTTCCTCCTGTCTATCTGTGATTGAATGTGTGTTCGAGGAAAGTTCTCACATCGACATCAAGGTCTATAAAAGAAGGTCAGGACACGAAAATGGAGCCGCCATTTTGGTTCTAAATGTGGCGTTTCCTACACAATTTTCATGTTAAATATAGGCGATTTTCGTGCAAAAAAAATCATTAAACAACCAAAATGGGACATTGAAATGGAAGTTGTTATAAATATTTCTAAAATATAGCATTTAAAAACCTCAAACTCAAGAAACAGGAAGAACTAAAATATTTTAAAGTTATTAAAAGTTGAATCCAATGATTCGTTGAAGCGAGTTAATTGAATAATTTCATGAATTTTAAAAATTTCAAGAAATTAATAAAAAGAAAATTCACAAAATAACCGCTTAATAAAATTTCCAAATGAAATTAAAATTTAATACTCCGATAATTTTTAAATTTTGGCCTAATAACAATTTTGACATATAGCCTCATTATTATTATATAAACATAATGTTGATAAGAATAAATTTAGTTTTCAGTTTCGCGTTGAAAACATAACCTTAATTGTCATAAATTATTTTAATAAATTCGGCCTGGAAATTATGACGTAATTTAAGTTATGACAAGTTATGTTTTCAACCAGAAACTGAAAATTGTAAATTTCATTTCTTTAAAATTATGTCCAAATAATTTTCAGGCTGTATGTTAAAATTGTTAATAGACCATTAACGTTAAAATTATTATTAAGCCAAAATTTAAAATTTATAGGTGTATTAAAAAATTTATAATTCATTTTGAAATCTTATTAGAATGTCATTGTGATTTTTCTTGATCTAGTTTTTTTTTTTTTTTTTAATTAATTTGTGAAGTTTTTAAAATTTTTGAAATTATTATTAAAAGTTTTTTTGAAGTGTCGAGAAATAAATTCTTGCAGATGAGTTTTAATCTTTTTAATTAAATACCCGGGAACTTTTAAAACAGGTTTAATTAGGTCTCCGGTCATATTTTCATCTCATATTACAAAAATTTTTATATAAACATAAATTTTGCAATAAATCATATATATTGAAAATTTTACAATAAACAGTAAAATTTGCAATAAATAATAAAATAGCAGTTTTACAATAAACTGTATAAAAAAATAAAATTTGGAAAACAGTGAAGAGTTAGTGAAATTTTAGAAGTGGAAATTTATGCGTTTCTGTTCCTGTATCTGCAGAGATTCTCATAAAAAAAAAACTCTTACTTCCATATATTGTTTTGCATGCATATTTTTCATTAAAATCCTCTGAGAAAATGTATAATCTGACTGACATATATATAAATATTACTGATTCAGTGATATCATGTTTGCATGTAAATATCAGCTTTTAAGTTAAAGAGTGCAATATTATTTTTTAAAATTTCCCTTTTACATTTTTTTTTATTTAAGAGATATGCACTGTAATTATTTTGGAATCATTAATTTCATTAGAGGCAATTCGATTGCTGTATGATTGCATTATAGTTTAGAACCAAAATGGCCGATGGCGCAAAGAATTGTGGGATCGTGTCCTGACCTTCTTTTATAGACCTTGATCGACATGAAAGTGAGGTGGCGCAGATCATTAAGACGTGGAATCATGCATTCCGACATGTGCAGGTAAGTCTGACCTGTGGCAGTACGGTGGAAAAAGTATGGCCCAATTAAACCTCTGGAGGACAGATTACACCACAGCATGCTTTTCCAGTGCCGTCTGAAACATATTTCTCTCATTTCTTTGCTGACTATAACGTTTCAAAGAGTGTACACATGACTTTGGGACACTGTATATTTAGGGCACACCTTATTGTTATGTGAACCAATCTAATCGATCTGAATAAATTGGCTAGATTATACTCTCTAATGAAAGAAAGACTAAGGAAAGAAATGTGGTTGAACCTCTGTATCTCGAAATTTTTTTATTTTTTTGCATTTTCACTATTAATTCAATGTAATTTTCCCTCGTTATCTGAAAACATTTTCTCAGGAAACCTCGCTATGTCGAATTTTAATTTCGTCTGCCAGAAAATTCAAAGCATTTAAATACATTGGAGAGTTAAGTTTTTTCATTACGAGAAATTTTTGGTACAATACCGAAAAGAATTTCACGTCACTTCTGTTAAAGTTAGATGATTCTCGTGCGTTACGTAAAAAATCGCGAAAAAATTTGTCGATCTTGTAGGTAAGTTTCAGTTGCATACAAGACGTTTAAGAATGTGCAGTTTCTGCATTTCTGATGCCAATGGTGTAGCTCTGTATACACGTTCTATTTTATCTCCTATTCTCTGTTCTATCTCTCAATGAACGGATATTATAAGAGAAAAGGACTAGACACAAAAACCCTGGCATACAATAAATAAAAATATTATTAATAATGATAGAAGATATTTAGTAAAGCTACTGCTTTTGGATAAAGGAGTAAGACAAGGAGACGCCATCTCACCAAAACTCTTCACAGCAGTTTTAGAGGAAGTCTACAAGGAACTGAACTGGTCAAAAAAGGACTTAAAATAAACGGTGAATTCCTTAACCATCTTCGTTTTGCCGATGACATCGTTCTCACCAGTAATAGTCCTTCTGAATTGGAGGAAATGTTACAAGAACTAGCAGAGGCTAGCCAGCGTGTAGGGCTGAAACTGAACACACAGAAGGTCATGGCAGGCAGCATTGTGATTGAAGAAACACAGAGCTATATTTACCTGGGACAAGAAATCACTGTGGATGGCAGCATTCTGAATGAAGTTAACAGACGAATTAGAACAACATGGAGTGCTTTTGGCAAGAATAACATTATCTTGAAGAGCGACATGCCACTTAGCTTGAAACGAAAAGTTTTCAACCAATGTGTTTTACCAGCACTCACCTATGGAGCTGAAACATGGACTTTATCAAGGAGGACAACACAAAGACTACAGACAACACAGAGAAGCATGGAAAGATGTGTTCTGGGAATTACAAGAAGAGATCGAAAATGCAACAGCTGGATAAGAAGCCTAACGAAGGTGATTGACGTCATCGAACGGATCAAACGTTCTAAATGGCAATGGGCTGGTCACATTGCTAGAAGACAAGACATGAGATGGACCACAGTCATTCTGGATTGGTACCCTCGAGACTTTAAACGCCCAAGAGGACGACCCCATGCAAGGTGGCTCGACGAAATAAAGAAGGTGGCTGGTGTCAACTGGAAATCCAAAGCTTCAAACAGAAGAATGGAAGCGTTTAGAAAAGACCTTCATCCAGCAGTGGATTGCAAAGGGTTGACCGTGATGATGATGATGATGATGATGAAATAACAAATAAATAGTAATTGACAAAATAAATAATAAATAAAATCAATATAAAACTAGAAATAAAAAATAAAATAAAAAGCTGATGTTTCGGATAGAGACTATCCTTTATAAGCAAAAAGTATAATTCTCTAAAGGCAATTAGAATATTAGAGGATTATCCTGAAGTTAAGAAAAGTACTAAAGGACGTCTTTATACAGGGTGTTTTTGAATGAATACAGATTTTTTGGGAGATGATAGAAGAGGTCCTTAGAAGTATTTTTTGTCATATGAACATGGGGTCCCCGCAGCCCCGTTTACTTAAAATACTGCATTGAACAATCAAATTACATGCAGTGTGCGTTGGTAGGCCTAGATTATTTTGTTTTTAACAATTAACTCAAGCAATCAACTGTATGACTTTTACAGTAATTGTTAGAAATGACCGCCATTTGCTTCGTAGCACAATTCGCAACGCCTTATGATGGATTGATGTACGCGTGTAAACAGTTGATTAGCACGGTCGCTGATGTCACCTGCTGCCGCGACAACACGAGCCGCCAATTCTTCTTCGGTATCTACGGGTTCGGAGTACACCATTGATTTTATGCTTCCCCATAAAAAAAAATCCATCGGTGTGAGATCTGGCGATCTCGGTGGCCAAGCAACTGGTCCGCCACGACCAATCCTACCAACGACCAGGATATGTCTCATTTAGGTAATCTCTAACTGCTCTTGTGTAATGCGAAGGTGCGCCGTCCTGTTGAAACCACATCAAATGTCTGGTCATTAGTAGAACATCTTCAAGAAGATCAGGGAGCTCCTTCAGGAAACCAAGGTATGTTTGCCTGTTAAGATGGCATGGTAGGAGATATGGCCCAATCAGGACATTGTGAATCATGCCAGCCCAAATATTCAACGAAAACTGTTAACATGTGTTGCACATGGGTTGACATTAGACCACAGATGACTATTGTAGCTATTGAACATTCCATCTCGCGTAAACGTTGCCTCATCTGTCCACAAAACCACGGAAGGAATGTCCGGAATCCTATTCTGTTGCTGCATAAACCATTCCGCGAAAGCACGCCGGGGACCATGATCATTGGGACATAATTCAATCCCATAACGGATGTTGCAGGTTGTCATGTAAAATGTTCCATACAGCAGTATGACTAGTATTCAGAGCAGCTCCGACCGCACGAGTACTTGTCGATGGATTTCGGTTAAACCTTTCCAAAACTTCATCCTCTAATTCAGGGGAGCGTAACCACCGACGGCGTCCACGATGATTATCATGAGCGAATGCGCCTGTTTCTCTTAGACGACGATCTACTGTACCAAATGTTCGTGAATTGGGAAGAATTCTGTTGGGATAACGTTCAGCATACAAACGCCTTGCCCCACTTGTACAGGAAAATCCCGTTACAATATACCTCATATATCTGATTTTAGTGTACATTTCAAAACGTTCAAATTTCGAAACCCCAGCAGAAATCCTACTTTTTTAATGTACCTAAAATTAACGTACATTTCAGATAAGCTTTCCGATTTAATGTTCCCTAGGTAAGCTATCCCCCTCATAACGATCATAAGTTAAAAGTCTTGCTTTGATATAGTCACACTCGCGGGTTTTTTTTCCATACCTTGTATGTACAAAACAAGGCCAAGGAGTAGGTGACGAGATATTTCCAGAAAGTGCTACAAAAATTAGATTCATATTTGGGCAGAGAACAGAGAAAAAAAATTGCTGCAGGCGAGTTCTTCCGTGCATTTTGCTGTATTTTGTTGAAGAACGTTTAATGTAAGCAACATCTGATTAGAGCTCTTTTCACCGAATTGCACCTCTACAATGGACGGACCAAAACCATAAAAAATATTTCCAGAAACTTTATTGCTGAGGATCCATATATTATAACTTTTTCATATTGCTTTCGTATTTTTTTCACGAACATTTAATACATTTTCACAATCATTACGTACTTTTTCACAAACATGTACCATTTCATAAACATTTAATCCATATAGATACAGAAAAATACAGAGAATGATCAATTACAGACTTTTGATCACTCTTTCATTCATGAATTTCTCGGAATCGGAGCCTGTGATCAGAAGCTGTAACCGGTGAGAAGGGTTAGCGATTGATCGGTCAAACATCCCGGTAAGAAAACTATGCCTAATCCATTTAGTGCTCCTATGCCTAATCGGTTAGTCCAACCATGGATGGAAGAAACTGGATTCTCAACTCTCCGATTTTCCAACTAACAAGGGAACTCCACATAGCCTTTTTTTAGCGTGCAAGCACACCGAGGAAGCGATAGCGTTGTGCGAAAGTGCGCAGAGTACAACAAACATGGCGGTAAGAGGGAAAAGCACAATCGTTAGCAGCGGTCGCCAAAGAATTGCAGTTAGAGCACTGTTATTAAGCATAAACCTTAATTTTGCTCTACAATTATTCGTCTGGATATAATTTCTAAGATGAGGTAATTATCCATGAATACTATTTTTATTTAAAATTATAATGCACTGCGATACATACCCCCTCACCATTACTCGACGCTGCACATGACGCCAGCCCCGTGCTTGATTACCGAATTACTTAATAAAATGAAATAATAAATTCAGGAAATTGTTTTTAATCCTTCTACACATTTTTTACTGGAAGGCAATTAGCTAATTGTAATAATCTATTTTTAAAAACTAAGTTTGTTTAGAAACTTGAGAAGCCATTCAATTGTCGTTTGCTGCTGCATACTTCCATTGATTTCATCTGAAGTGGATTCATGCTTATTGCTGAGTATTGGAAGAAAAAAGTTCCGTTAAGTGCGTCAATACACATACACCACTTTAACAATGGAGTCCTTGTATGACTATGCATGCTCAAATTTTTTCGGGTTCGTGGTTTATTTTGAAAGAAACAAAATTTGGCATTCTTATTTTTCAAGCATCTATTGTAGCTTCAATTGAGTAATATTTTAATTTGGTGGAAATCTGTGCCATACATGTTTGAGGGATTCCTTTACGAGTTCTTTATTTGGGGCGCCATCTGGATACTGGGTGCACATTAAGCCTTTTAGCAGACGATAAAATTATGTTTTTTTGGGGTTTTTTTTAATCAATTGAAGGGATATTAGAAAACGCACTGTTACAACGTAAATAATTTATTTTTATCATCGTGTTTATATCTGTATATTATATATATTAAAAGTAATTCTTAGTAGTTTCTATATATACTAGATGTTTTAAAAGTCTAGCACTATGGTGTACATCACAGTCCAGAGTCGATGTATTAGAGAGAACAACAACTTCGTATACCAATGAATCGTTTGCTTTCCATTTCCGACCTCAAAAATGACCTTCAACTGAAACTGTAACTGAAACTGTAACTTTTTCCCTATCAGAAAACTTGTAGAGCACCCCAAATTGGTCTAAATCCATGTTTACTTTAACTGTTTCATAAGAAAATTGTGAGATAAATGAAGATGAAGATTGGTATGCTACCCTACCACCATTCCTTAGATTTCTTCCTTTGGGGGCATTTAAAGGAAGGTTTATGCCAAGGAACCCAGGACACAGCGTGAACTTCAAGGACGAATTGAAGTGCCCATTAGGCAAATTCCTGCCATCACAATGACAGCTGTCCAGATGGCAATCGCCTATCGTGCACAGTTATGCCTTACAGCCGAAGGCCAACACTTTGAACATGTGCTCGATTGACTGTGTTCGATTTCGGAACTCAGGACTTAAATTATTAAATTTAGTATTCAACCCTTTTGAGCTTAGAAATAAAAAGATCACTAATTAATTTGTCTGTGACTTCTCAACACGATGGTGGGATGGTAGCATCCTCATTTACCTCACACAATTTTCATATGAATCAATTAAAGTAAACATGTATTTAGTGCGTATTTTCGATTTATGATTGTGGAAAGTGATTCCTGATACTTTTTGATGTCTATTTGTATGGTTGTACGTGAAAACTTTGAGGAATAGTTTTGAATTAATTATTCCTCGAGCCCAAAATCGTTAAAAACAAAGAAGCCACACAGCTAACAACCCCGCGGCTCACTCCTGCCCAGAACTGCCATGGGCGATGTTAACAATAGAATTCGGAATCTACCTTTAATATACATCATTGGAACAAACAGCCCGAGCAACGCCCGATGAGCATATCAGCTAGATGGCGATGCCAGATGAAAAATATTTCGTTTTATTCAATTTTTCCAGACTTTCAAGGTAGCAGGTATATATTTTCAGGAAGCTTGCTTCTCTCTCGGTTATACTTTTCTTGCTCCCGCGTGTCCAGCTGTCGAAATCTACATATTTGCGCCACAGGGGAAAACATACAACGTTGTTTACCGAAATGGACTTGAATGCACATCTACTTTACAATCCATGCCCAGCTTGCCTGTGTAGCTTATTCATTTATCTTATTTTTTTTTCATTATTTACTTTTGAACAAATAATTTAATTTTGTTTTGTTCCCAGTTCATTGTTCATAAATCATCATTTTTGGTTTAAAATGTTATGAAAGGTTTGGAGAAGGCTTTCTAGACTCTTTCTCATTTTCTTGCATTTCGTTCATACTTTGTTAATCATAGTTCAATTTTTAACATAACAAACAATTGTGAAAAATTACTCAACTCTTTTTTTCCAGCTAGGTGAAGCCGGATAATATTGCTAGTAAATGTATAAGTGCATTTCTGCTTCCCTGCTAAAGCTCCTCCTTGGAATATGTATAAGATTTTATTATAATTATAGATACTGGATTTCCCAATGCGATTATAATTGTAATAGGGAAAGTTGCGAGATTTGCTAATATAGTTAAGATTTAAATAAAATATTAACATTGGAAGTTAAAGTTATAATTTTTCTTGATTAATAAATAAATCTTACGCCTCTTGCTTTAAGGGAGAGACTATCCCAAATCTGCCATACGCGTTTGTATCTATAAACATCGCAATTCCTGTTCTAACAACAATCCAAAATTTTCTCCAGCCATGGGAACACCTATGTTAGTTCTTCCTTATCATCCAACCCTCAACAGTATTACAAATATCCTAAGGAAACATCAACATATAAATGACAACTCTTCTCTCCTCCATTCCATTCTACCAGAACCACCTATAGTTTCTTTTAAACGGACATCTAATTTTAAAGATATTCTGGTCCATAATGCTATTACTAAACCACGCACTTCCACTAAGAGATGTTCTCCTTGCAATGAAAAGCGTTGTGGTGTTTGCCATTTTCTTAACCCTTCTACCTCCATTTCCAGCAGTGCTTCCTCCTTTACTTTCAAAATTAACCAGAATCTGACCTGCACTTCTCACAAACTAATTTACCTGTTATATTGCCAAGTACGCCAGAAACAGTATGTTGTTGAGATTGACAATACCATACGTTCCAGATTTGCCGGACATAAATTCGACATTCTTAGCAATGCTGACACCCCTGTCGCTAAACACTTTAATTCCCCTGGCCACTCTTTACAGGCCATCAGCCTTTATATTCTTCATAGTAACTTCCATAACAAAAAAGAGAGAAAGCAATTCGAGTTTTTCTTATTTAGAAATTCAATTTCCTCACCCCTAATGGCATTAATCTTAGCAAAGGCACCTTCCCCTCATTACCTTTCCCATACCCTCTCCAACTTCAGCTATTCCTTAATTTGTCGTAAGCTCTCTGGTCCCTTTTCTTTTTTCCTTTTTTCTTTAACTTTTATTTTCTCTTTTTAATGTTTCTTATTTTTCTACCTCTATGTTCATTTTGTGTCGGTCCCTGAACAATCTTTTTCTAATAGGCTTCTTGTACTGTTTTATTTCAATGACCTGTGACCCAGTGCTCTTATATGTGGTACAGGGCGACTAGCGACAGGGAATTGTCAGTGAATTTTTCTGTAACCAGGAACAGTCAGGGAATCATAAATACGAAAATTTTGAACAATGTCAATAATATTCTTTCATGATAGCATTTTTTGTCTGCTGATGATCAGGTAAAATCAAGGGAAATTCAGGGAATTTTACGAAATTTTTTTGCTAGCACCCTATCATTCCTAACCTTTTTTATAATTTTAATTTCATATGTGTTATCCTATTGCATTTTTCTGGCTTCCCTCTTATTACTTCCTATTTTGTCCTCCATCCTGTCCTATCCCAACACGTCTTCTAATTAATCTCATTTATTCTCTTCTTGTTTTTCAGCCAAAACCGTATTACTATTCCCTATGCAAACTCTATATAAACCCGTCCATTAGTACTCCTTTCATCATACCAGCTATCCCCGCCCCCTCTCCCAATCTTTTGACCTCCTCAATCTTATTATTTTTTCATAATGTGGAAGACCTCTTTGGGTTAGTCAGGCTTCTTGCCTTTTTCAGTGTATTTCTTGTGGAATTTATTCTGGTAGGGTGAGCTTCGTGAAAGCACTGCTTTCGTCCCACTCGAAGAAATGTACACTTCACAGTTCGATTGTCGACTCCTTTCATAACTTCAGGATAATTCTCTAATATTCTATTTGCTTTTAGAGAATTATCCTTTTTGCTTTGATAAAGGATAGTCTCTATCCAAAACATCAGCTTTTAATTTTGATTTTGATTTTATCTATCTATTTTTTTTAATTATTTTTGTTTATTATATCTTATTTTTTATTCATTTTGTATTTTTAATTAATAACTATTATTTATTGTATTCCAGGGTTCTTGTGTCTCGTCCGTCTCTAAATATATATCCGTTCATATAAGCATATACTAATTATATTATTAAGTTTGGAGAATATACTATTAGGTTTATCTTTATTATATTTAACTTTCTTAAGAATGTTAGAAGAAGGATTTTCAGTATGTGAAGGAAGAGTTGGTTTAGATTTCTTAGTAATGTTTGTTCGTTCTTATGGTTGTTAGTATTATTTATATTGGGTTTGATACTAATTATTTTTGTCTGTTAATTGTTTGGGGAGGAAATTTTTATTTTCCTTTTGCTAGTTTAAGATGAAGATTAACTATTCTTAGAATTTGAATTACTGCTTTAATACTTTTGGCTAATTAAAAGTTTTAAATAGATTAAAAAACACTTTTTTGTTGATATGGTTGTATTATTATCTTATTTTTATGTTTAGCTTTTTTAATTCTTGTTAAGTTAATATAATATTTATGTTATTATATAATTTTTATACACTAGTATTATTATTTTAGGTACTTAAGTTACAGTACAAGCAGTTTGGGACAAACGTCCTACACACATTTCTGGCTTCACTATGCAAAACACTGGGTTGGCATTTTATGCATTTCTAAATCCATTGATTTAACGAATGAGATTGGCTTTCTGCATAATGAGCACAGTCGTTCATGGTTACTAAGAATTAATAAGCAATAGTCTGAGACTTTATCAGTGATCAGCCAGTTCAAAAGAAGAGCTTTGTTAATGCATGGGACAAAACAATTTTTATTTATTTATTTATTTAAATAATGGGGTCTGCAACAGTTCAGTTTTGCAACACTAAAGAACACTACACTCTCCATCTCCATTCACCTTACCTTGTGTAGCACCAAAGCACACCCATTCTCATTTTTAGCACATTTTCTATATATAGAAATGTGCTTATGTGATCGGTTTGTCCAGCTGTCCGTCCGTCCGTCCGTCTGTAGACAATCCCACAATTCATTGCGTTGCATGTATTGAATTGCATGTATTGCAATCTCACAATTCATTCAATCATGTCTTGAATTGCTGGAAGAAACGAATTATCCTCGCATTTGGTAAAACGCGTGTTGAGAACATGGTTCGGTTCTGCGCGTGCTCTAAACGTTAATGAGATGGTGTGCGTGGAGGATGCACGTGTTTGACGATTATTAAAAGGGCAGTTCGGTCCCTAAAGCAAGAGAATTTTTTTATTCCTAGGGAGCTTAGCATTTATTACGATAACTTAAAAACGAATTAACTTTTTCACAGTCTGTTTTCACCAATCCATTAAAATGGGACAGACTACGCAGAAGTACGAACGTGAGATAGCAGGAATAGGTACGTGCTCTAATAGCACGTGCTTTAATGGTACCATTATGATACCCTCTTAAACATTTCCTATAACAAGACATGGCATGTAATATATCAAACAAATTGTCACAACATATCATGAACGAATATAAAAGAGTAACTAGTGATAGCAAGTATCGGTCTAATGGCACGTGTACGTGCAAGGATGTCTCATGAATGAATATAACGGTATATAGTGATGTCTGAATTGTTTAGTAGTACGTGTTTTAATAGTACCAAGTGGTACCATTGGAACTTTCAATGCTAAGATATGGCATGTAATATATCAAACGACTTGTAACAAGGTGCCATGAGTGAATATCACGAGAAAATAATGGTAATGGTTATTGGTTTAGTAGCACGTGCCCTAATGGTGCCCTATGAAACCATATGGTACATTGGAAATTTCAATGCTAAGATATGGCATGTAATAGATCAAACGACTCGTAATAACGTGCCATGACTGAATATCACGTGTAAATAATGATAATAGTTATTGGTTTAGTAGCACGTGCCCTAATGGTGCCCTATGATACCATATGGTAACCTTGGAACTTTCAATGCTAAGATATGGCATGTAATATATCAAACGACTCGTAACAACGTGCCATGAGTGACTATCACGAGAAAATAATGATAATGGTTAACAGTTTAGTAGCACGTTCCCTAATGGTGCCCTATGGCATGATATGGTACCATTGGAACTTTCAATTCTAACACATGGCATGTAATATATCAAACGACTCGTAACAACATGTAATGAGTGAATATCATGAGAAAATAATGATAATTGTTTTTGGTTTAGTAGCAAGTGCCCTAATGGTGCCCTATGAAACCATATGGTACCATTGAAAATTTCAATGCTAAGATAAGGCATGTAATAGATCAAACGACTCGTAATAACGTGCCATGAGTGAATATCACGTGTAAATAATGATAATAGTTATTGGTTTAGTAGCACGTGCCTTAATGGTGCCCTATGATACCATATGGTAACCTTGGAACTTTCAATGCTAAGATGTGGCATGTAATATATCAAACGACTCGTAATAACGTGCCATGAGTGACTATCACGAGAAAATACTGATAATGGTTAACAGTGTAGTAGCACGTGCCCTAATGGTGCCCTATGGCATTATATGGTACCATTGGAATTTTCAATTCTAACACATGGCATGTAATATATCAAACGACTCGTAACAACATGTAATGAGTGAATATCATGAGAAAATAATGACAATTGTTTTTGGTTTAGTAGCAAGTGCCCTAATGGTGCCCTATGAAACCATATGGTACCATTGGAACTTTCAATTCTAAAACATGGCATGTAATATATCAAACCTCTCGTAACAACATGTAATGAGTGAATATCATGAGAAAATAATGATAATGGTTATTGGTTTACTAGCACGTGCCCTAATAGTGCCCTATGAAACCAAATGGTACCATTGGAACTTTTAATGCTAAGATATGGCATGTAATATATCAAACGACTCATAACAAGGTGCCATGAGTGAATATCACGAGAAAATAATGATATTGGTTATTGGTTTACTAGCACGAGCCCTAATGGTGCCCTATGAAACCATATGGTACCATTGGAACTTTCAATGCTAAGATATGGCATGTAATATATCAAACGACTCATAACAAGGTGCCATGAGTGAATATCACGAGAAAATAATGATAGTGGCAATTGGTTTTGTAGAAAATGTGCTCCCTTTATCCGCTTTGGCGGTAAAATCATTCTTGTTTTTTATTCTATGTACAGATATTAAATTGTGTGATCACACATTACAATATACAATATACAAAATTCATGAAATGCATAATTAAAATATAAAGAGAATAATTAATAATGAAGGAATTACTACACCACCCCAGCCCAAGATGAAAACCATGTGAAAGAATACGAGTGTCAAGGATTTTTATGTAAAATCACAGAGCAAACGGGGTGAAAATTAAACAAATAATTTTAATTAATCAACAGTAAATTAATGAGGTTTCCTGAGAACAAAGTCAGTAATAATAATTAAATGGAATGATAAAAAGAATCATTAGTCCAATTCTTTCGCTGTTCCTTCATTCAGTGGGTTTAATTCTAAGATTGGGATGGCGTTAGATCCAAGACGACCTGCGTTGCGATCTTGGGTCATCGGATGCAAAGCAAAATCTTTAGATGAGGCGTCCAACCGGCCAGATGAAGTAGTCAGGGAGATAGGCACTGCAGATTCGGATAGCAGCAGCCTGTTCAGATAATATCCACAGGTTGAACTTCGTTGAGTATCCAACTAAAAGAAAATAGGGTCAAAAATGATACGGTAGTGTAAGTTTATTGCGCCTTACACGTTTCGGCATTACGCCATCATCGGATGCTATACATCCGATGTTTTAGTAGATGTATAGCCTCTGATTTTTATGATGGCATAATGCCGAAACGCGTAAGGCGCAATAAACTTACACTACCGTATCATTTTTGACCCTATTTTCTTTTTGTTTCAGTTAAGTCGACCATGGAGGAAAAACTGTTCGAAATAGAATAAGCTATTAGTATCCTATCGATTGGAATAAGGTGTAATTAAGTATTGTTCTCTAATAAATTGCTAAATGCTATGCAATACTATAAGCACCCAAAGAGGATGGTCCCAGGTCCAAGCACGGACATTCGCGAGGGAGCCCAACGCAAATACTGGCTCTGTCTGCAAGTGGGACAGTTGCTTCGATGGTCTCCGCCCTCCACGAGAGAATGAAAGTAGGGTTTTACTCCGTAAAACGACTGGGGATCGAGGTGAAGGTCCTCGGTCCGACGGGTTTGGGAGGCGATGAGCCTAGCCCTTCCATAAAGGCAGTTTCATCCTTGGATTCCAATGGAGGTTCTTCCGATGACGTATTGGTTTCGACACTCTGTTCCTCCTTCTCGAAGCTCAGCGTCCGTTAATCCTCCTCGAGGAATGGCCACATTTGAAAAATAATCCAAACAGGGACTAATAATCTCCAAAGTTTGGTTTGAATTGTTAATAGTTAAATGTCCTATCTTACGAATAGGTTGGGAGCTCTCATTCACGGACTTTGATTCCCACTGGCTTCTGTGTGGGTGATCCTTTCCCTTTTGACGGGGCTGTCGTTGATTCTCCGGGTGACGATTCGAGCTGCGTCCTCAGTTCGGTCCCCGTAGGTCGGATGCCACTCTTAAATGTCGGCAGGAGAGGCTCTTTGCCTCGGCAGCGGAACTAACAATATCAGTATCGAAAAGATCATTAGTATGGATAAGATTATTAACATTCTTGCTGCCTTTTAGTTTCCGAAGATCCTTCCAGCTGCCCCTTCGAGGCTTGTGGTCGCTACTTGACTCGGGAACGGTTCTAACATCTATCCTGTTGCTCATCGGGCGGTCCACAATCACTTTCTGATTTTTCCAGCTGGAGCTCCTATTTTTATTTGGTTTTGGAGGATTCTGCACCGATTCTGCGCAGTAAATCCTCCAATTGTCTTCCTTCTTCAGCTTCTCTCTTCACTCCGTGGGTTCATTCTCTTTTGGGGTGGCAGCTTATCTCTTTCTTCTCTTTTTCCATGTTGAATCCTCGGAACGATGATTTTCTGCGAATCTTCCCTTCCGAGGACTTGACGAGACAGAAATGAAAGACAAAAAAAAGGCCACTCATCTGAGCCTGCTTGCGAGAATCAAGAAGAGCCTGAACCTATGAATCTCACCTAAAATGCGAAGCAAGAATACCATCGAAAAAATTAGTTAAGCTATCATTATCCAACGATAAAAGGGTTTTAGCATCAAAATGTTACAAGCAATAGCGGCTCGTGGCTATAATAAATGGAGGGGCACAAATACAAAATTTCAGGTTCTTATGTGACATACATGGCCAAGAAACACTGCTCTTTACGTTGAGTGCCATTGTGCATGGACCTCCTTTTTACTTGCCCCACGTTGGGCGCCAATGTGACATACTGCACCATTGATATAATATTCTCTACATTCTGGGTGCCAACAATGTTTACCTGACCGCAAAGTCCCACGCTTGGAAGCCATTGTGACCTCTACCATATCTTACCATATTTTACGGCTAGCTGAATGTCAACAAAGTTTAAATAAGAAAAAGCATCTTTAAAATCAATGGCCAATGTCGGTTTCATGAATTTAAATAAATTTAAAGAAGACTCGACAGTGAATTACTTCAATTAAAATAAATAGGCACAGTATTAGAATTAAAACAAAGTAATCTTTATTTCAAGAAAAACCATTAAATTGGAAAAAAGAGGTTATATGAAAATGATCTTAACTTCTAAAGATCAATTTGAGTAAAATAAAGAAAGTACTAGTAAAGTTAGGTTAGGTTAGGTTAATTAAGTTAAATAAAGGATTATTCTATCTTATCTAAATGCAAAATCTCAATGTTCTCTATTAAAATGAAACTTGTGTTCAAGTGACCACTCTAAAAGGGGTCTCACCCAATCTTAATTCTAACTACAATCTATATAAAAGTTCAAAAGGTCAATCTATCTCCATTAAATACTAAACATGTTCAAATAAAATCTCATCACTTACATCGATCTGAAGATTTGTATCCATAATAACATCACAACCCCAAAACTCCTTTTTATATCCAAGGGCACTATAAACACTACACTTATATTTCCACACACAGAAGAAAACCTGCAGATCTTTAGGAAGCCTCCTCTCACTTGCAGATCTATGTTGCTTCACTCAGAAATTGCCTTTCTGCTCCAAATAGTGGAATCGCTATTTCATATTAGTCATTGGTCTCTCTAATTTCATTGTACTTTAAGAATTTGCATATCAACTCTTCTTAAACAGGATCCATTTCGCACCTTCAACACTCAGATAATGTATCATATTAATCTCTTAAACTTAAATTCATCCACTGCCCTAGGGGAGCTTTGTATAACGTCTCTCACTTGAAATTATTTACTACATTATTCTAACATCTAGTCACTGTTTAATTGAGGACTCATATCATTAATTTCCTTAGTGGTTGTGGGGGATTTCTCATAATGTCTCATAAATTACACTCACCATTTTACACATCAGTGGAGGCTCAAACACATGTAGAAACTTATTGGTGAGACACCTTGTTGATTAAAATGCAAGGAAAGGGATTACTCATTGATGATTTGACTTTCTGTCGAATGATGATTTCAATCACCAAAAAGCCAGGATAAAGAGTTCCCCACCCCAACATTCATCCATCAACCCTGTGAATCCTGCTGTCCAGTTGGCGCTCCATGCTCCGCCAGCTACAGCAGAATCACATGATGACTGTCTCACCTCCACTCTACTTCGTCTCTGCAATTTATAGTTTCAAGACTTCTGGCCTCACTTTCATTTTATAGAATGACAAAGAAATCAAGAATAAACCTCTCAAAATGTACACTTACGCAATCACAATTCTCCCATCTCCAAACTCATGAAAGATTCCCATCTTCGATTAATGAAAAACATTGCCTCATTGACAATGCAAAAGATGAATATTGCATGGTTTCTTTTTAAATCATAGTAGTCATTATTTCCGTTTAACACCGACATCCCCTCCGCATAGAATCTTATCAACCAAATTCTTATTTATCCAACTTTATAAAGTGTCCATAACTCTATAGTAAATCCTATCACTAAGCAAATTCCTAAAATTGCATTATCTTTACATTCTACTCGCTCCAAAGAAAATTCACTTCAAAAGACTACAAAATACATTATCAACATTATCTCAAGAAAACTCATCTCTATGAATCTATAAGCATAAAACTTATTATAAACACGTGAAACCTCACACTTAGGCCTTTTCATACAACAGTTATAGCTTGATTTGTATTTGGAGCCTCGCGACTCCTGCCGAGGTCTCAGTGGACTATATCAATTTTAGAGTGTAATAACTTAAATTTTAAGCAACACATTATAAATATAAAACATTTCAGGTTTCTGGACTTCTGGTTTTAAATTTATAGCTTGATTTGAGATTGAGGCAGCAAGGCCCCTGCCAGGAGACTTATATAATTATTAATATACACTGATTGGAAGAAAGTAATTGGACACCTCGCACAGTGCGTTTATTTGCTTTTATTGATAACAGCTAATATCCAGTCGGCCCCCTTCTCACTGCAATCACGGCGGCCACTCTCCTGGGCATGCTTTCCACAAGAATACGTACGACCCCCACAAGAATCTCCCGCCAAATGTCTCGTACATCCATCCACAGTTCAGGTAGTGTTTTGGGGAGTGGGCTACTACCCCTCAACCGACGCTCGACTTCATCCCACAGATGTTCGATGGGATTCAGGTCGAGCCTCTGGGCTGGCCAATACATGCGTTCAACATTATTATCGGCATACCGTTGCAGGGTATGAGCTGCAACATGTGGCCTGGCATTGTTGTCTTGGTACAGGCATGGCTCTAGACCGTATGTTTGCCAAAGGGTTGGGAGAACGGAATTGTCCAGGATGGTAGTGTAGTCTGTAGCTATCATGGTGCCTTCCACCTTCACTACCGGGCCTATGCCATACAAAGAAAAACTGCCCCACACCATAATTCCTCCTCCGCCGAACTTCACTGTTGGGATGATACACTCACGAAGGAGTCGTTCTCCATGTAAACACCACACCCAAACTCTACCATCTGATCGAAACAATGTGAAGCGGGATTCATCGCTCCAGAGAACACGTTTCCAGTCCTCAAACAGTCCAATCTTTGCATTCCCTGGCCCATTGCAGTCTGTTCGTTTTGTTCGCCGGTGTGACTAGCAGCTTGTTGGCTGCTGCTCTGCCATGATAGCCCAGCATGTGGGCCTCCTTTTGGAGGGTCTTGGTGGATACGTGACATCCAGATGCCTGCTGGAATTCCCCGGCGATGGTGGTTATCGTCGAACGTCTTTTCTTCCATATCTCCCGCTGCAGCACCCGGCGGTCCCTGTCGGTCAATGCGGGTGGACGACTAGGCCTTGGTGCATTCGTACAATGTCCGTTGGTCCTGAATTACATCAGCACATATGCCACTGTTGATTTCGGGTGGTTCCGGCTGCTGGCAATCCCACGTATGGATGCGCCTTGGAGTCACATTCCAACCAGGACACCTTTTTCGAACTCTGTCAGCTCCGCCTGTCGCGGCATGATGCTTCAGTTAGAGTCAATGGTGTTGTCTGATGACTATCTTTGCATTTCCTTACAGTAGTGCCATGTGTGGAAGCGGAATGGTCCATTTTTTGCCAGGTGGATGGGTGTCCAATTACTTTCTTCCAATCAGTGTTGATTAGCTAAATTTTTAAATACCGCACTGATTAAACAAAATACCGCACTGATGGACCTTTCCATACATATTTTATAGCTTCAGCTATATTTGAGACTCTCAGGGGCCCCCAGGTATATATCAGTCTCCTTATATATTTTTTAATTTTTTTTATTTTTTTATTTTATTATGTATTGTCTATAATTTTTAAGTAATGCACTGTAAAAATATATAACTTCAAGTTCTTAGGCCTTGTTATTATTCAAATATTAGAGCTCATTTATGATTTGGGCTTCAGGGCCCCTGTGGGGACCTAAGAGCCTTATACCAGTTTTTCGTGTAGATTATCTAAATTATTTAGTAACCTACTAGAAGTAAACAAATTTTCAGATTTCTAAGCCTTTTCATTCAAACATTATAGCTCTGTTTTAGCTATATAGCTCTTTTGTCTGCTGTTTTAGCCAGGGCCCCAGAAGACTATATAAGTTTTAGCTTTAGTGTATAAGAGCTAAAAAGTTTTAAGTAACACACCATGAATATGCAAGAATTTAGATTTCTGTACCTCCGGTTCAAAAGTTATAGCTTGATTTGTGATGAGGGCTCAGGGACCCTGTCGAGACCCAAGAGCCTTTTACCAGTTTTTAGAGTATATTAGCTAAATTTTTAAGTAATTTTCTTTAAGTAAACAAAATTTCAGATTTCTAGACCTTTTCATTTAAAAGTTGTAGCTTTGCTTGTGTTTGAGGCCTGTGGGGCTCTGCTGGGCCTATATTACGTTTTTGTATATTACTTTTGTTATAATATTTTTTTAGTACCACACTATGAATATACAAAATTTCAGGTTCCTGGGCCTTTCCATTCAAATGTTATAGCTTCAATTGTGTTAGGTGCTTCAAGGCCCCTGGCGGGGATCTAGAGGCTTATTATCAGCTTCCTTCTATATTGGCTTTATTTTTTAGTACCAAACTAAATACAGTCTAACCCTGATAACTCAAATCGTCAACAGACCACATAAAAATTTTGACGTATCAGGTTTTGGAGTTAACCAGTATATTGAAAACGAGGCTACATGACCGCTACAAAGATTACATATGGCCTTTGCCCGATATGACGGGTAAGCCATTTCTCAGTCTTGTAAATAATGAAAGGCAATGTCGTAGTCACTCTCCTCCCGAGAAATTTCCTCGAGCGTAAATTACTTTGTATATTATTGCGTAATGAAGTTTCTTCGTTCTCTTCTCATTTGTAAAATTGATTAAGAGGAGTTAATGCGCATCTATTGATATATTCTTTGACGAGGTAGTTTAACTCTTTTGTGTGTTTGTTTAAGCGTGTAATTTTGCTATCCCAGGCTTCTCTAATAGTTATTATTTTATATTATCTCCCTTATTAGTTTTCCCGTGGAGTCGCTCAGGGACGCAAACGCTCTCCTGTGTAGCGGTACGTTGTGAAACCATAACGTTGGCAAAGGGGCTCTTCCAGTGCGATCGTCTAGAAAATTATGATCGTAGAGGAACCATTCAGTTATAGGAACTGTAAAATTCATTTCTCACCATAGTATTATGCGTAACGTTGAAGTAATTCATTCAGGTTCAGATTAGTGTGAACCGTTCTGTTTAATGTAAGAGATATTAATCTTGTTGTCGCCTTAGAAAAAAAAAGTGCTAAGGTTGAAAACCAAAGAAAAGCTGTCTAGTTACAGTTTTGCTGACGGAGGCTACTATCATTTATGTACCTTCCATCGACTCTCTGCGTGATAGTGGAGGTCCTAGGAGTCCATTCTCCAAACTTTAATTTATATGTTATGTAAATCCTGTCATATGAATAAAGTTATTGTTATTATTTCTAAGTGGTATTCTCTGTGTCTCGTAAACCATACTTACCTTCTACTGCGCTATCTTTGCTATACGTGACACAATATCTAATGTCAGATCTAGTCTCTTTATGGGCTTGCACAACAGGACACTGAACACATCCTTGACAATCTTCAACTTTTCTTTTTCGTTGGATTCATCATAGGCTATTTCCACTATCTTGCTTATAATCTCCGGGATGATGGACCCCGGGACGTTGACGAAAATGTTTTTGACATCAGATAACCAGGCATTCGAGTCTTCGTCCACGTTGTTGATGCTTACCTTAGCGAAGTCTCTGCAACGCTATCTGTTGTGCTCTTTGTTAAGTTGTTGTTCATTTCCAGGAGCATATGGGCGATGCGTTCTAAGCAGCGTACTTCCAACTTCATTGGGGTTTGCAGGCGCCAACAAAATACATCGTCGTCCATGTTAAGAGCAACATATAACTAAGTATACAATCTAATGACAATCAGCAGGGTCCTTCTCACTTAAAAGCTTGCTTATTCGACGGTATATCCATCTTCAGTTCACCAAGGACTCAGTGTTTAAACAGCTTTCTCTGTATCTTATCACAAATGTCTACGAAAATACCCTCTTGGTCTCGCAGTACGTATTCCTTAGTATTTACAATGCACAGGGCAGGACCTGTAACGAAACAGTCAAGCTGCAATCGTGGTATGCAATCGTCTTCATACAAATCTATTCTACTCGAATGTTCACCTCGCTTCTGCGTGGTTTGTTTTTAGGTTTCAAGCCTCGGTGTATTTGATCGCCATCTGGTAAGCTTTTCACTAACTATTTATGAAAATTCGTTATATGGAGAGCATGGATGGATAGAATTGAGATTTTAACTATTTCTTTGTAAATGTTTAGAGATACTTACAAGTCACGTAATAAGAGCTTGAGGGCATTATGTCTACTAACTTAGGTTCCTTTAAGCAGGGACTTGTCATTAAATTAAAAAAAAATTATAAAAAATGTTGTCTGATTCCATCCCTGGCTTATTAGCATAGAGGGGCCCGTACCATGGACACCAATGAAAGGGATTATACTTAATTCTATGGCGAGGGTGTAAGAAAATAATTTTTATAAAATCAACATATAAATCTTTTGCTCTAGAAATTTTTATAAGGATTTAGGAATGGTTTTAGATTTCATCTATTTTGTGTTGGGATCCAATCATGGATTTAGAAATTTTAAAAAAAATTATAAAAATATTACATAATTCTAATAATTGTGTCTATTTATGGTAGGTTGGAAACAGAATGTTATACTTTCCTTATTTAAATTTTTTTAAATAAAATTAGAGAAATTAAAAAAAATTCAACACACTTCAGATTAAAAGAAATTATTTTGAAATCTTCATAAGTTTTTTGTTTCTATGAATTTTTATAGGAATGCATTTACAAGATATCGTTGTGAGAATTCGGTTGCGTATATGTTACAGTTCATTCGATATTAGTCTCGGTAAGTTTCCAATAAATAGCTTAAGATCCATTTCTCAAATTATAGCGTCCTAAATGCACAGTTCGTAAACTTTTGATCGATAGGGGACGCTTCATAGACGGTTTCTTTCGGTACTAGTTTCTGTTTCTTTTTCCGCAAGACTCCTCTTTTTAGATGTGGGTTAACCATAAACGTTATAAAAACACATTATAAAACAGAATTTATTATTGGCCTTCTAAGAGTGAAAGCCTATGTGTTCGTTTCAGAAATTCAATCTTTTTTTTCTGAAATCGACTAAAAAATCATGATTCGAAAAGATACGTTGAAATTTTGAAAAAAAAAAAATTCCATCTGTGTATGTAAATATGTGACCAATTTTGTGCAGCTAACTCCTTCCAAACGGCAAATAGCAGAACCGAATAAAAATTATACATACTAAGAGGGTACCTTAAATTGTGTCTTAGCGTATTTTTATGTCAATTGGGTAGCGCCTTTTTAGAGAAATTAATTAATGCTGTACCATTCAAACCAGGGAGTCAGATTCAATAAAGTCGACATGTACGGACTCTCCTCATTAAGGCGAATTTTTTTTTGTAAATGACTTGATAACTTGTTTGGCTCTGATCAGCCATTTCGGAGTTATTAACGACCTGCTCCCCCTTACCCCCCCCCCCCCGCCCCGATAGATTTTTTTTTTAATAATTTGTACTTGGAGGGATCCTTAAACTATGTGTTGATATATTTTTCATGGAAATGGGCTAAGACTTTGTAGAGAAATTTTTTTTTTATAAAAATGAAGAAAAAATATGACCTAGGCCCAAAATAGACTACAAAATGGCATGTAGGGGTTATTGATTTTTTTTTTGTGGAGATTATAGATGATATTATGTACTGTTCGGAAGTGACAGAAGCATTCATTTCACCGATCCAAACACAATAAAAACGACATGAATGGCCTCCTCCTGCGAGATTTTGATAATTTTGTTATTTAATCATGACTAAAATATATTTTTATCTGGGAAACGAAACTACGCATGCCTTCTTATATTTTATCCACTAGAACACATAAAGTTTGAGAAAAATCGGAGACCTATTTAAAGTCAATTATTGCCCAATTTTATCCAGTTTGTCGTGAAGTGACTCTCCACCGAAAAATGAAGCTAAAATTTCTAGCTCCCGATAGGGCGAGAACTCCATTGAAAAATGGCGCTGCATATACAGGGTCGGGACACATTAATATGACCACCTGCTAGTATCCGGAATATCCACTCTTGGCGGCAAGCACAGCAGCTAGTCGACGTGGCAGAGAGTCAATATGTCCTCGGAAGGTGGTTGCAGGTATCTGGGGCCATTCGGCGATCGATGCATCCCGTAATTCCATCACCGTGCGTGGTGGAGGGTCCAGATTGTGGACATGGCGATCGAGATGGTCCCACAAATGTTCAGTGGGGTTGAGGTCCGGGGAGTTTGGTGGCCATGGGAGTAGTTTGACTTCATCCTCATCCTCCAGAAACCAGTCGTGGACAATTTTGGAAGTATGGCAGGGAGCATTGTCCTGTTGAAAGGTGCCATCACCCTGAGGAAACTCTGTCAACATGAAGGGGTGTACCTGGTCTGCGGCGATCGTCAGTTAACGAACAGCATTCAGTGTACCATCCAGCGGTATCAGTGGACTCAGACCACGAAAACATCCCCCAAGCAGTCGCACCTTCCCCAACAGCCTGTCGTCTGCCAACGATGGTGTCGGGATGTCTGTTCTCAGATGCTTCCCGGCGAATTCTTCATCGGTCACAGAAAGCACAGAAAGCAACCCTTTGCCACTCAGCCGAGGTCCAATGGCGATAGTCCATTGCGAATTGGAGGCGTTTTCGACGATGCACAGGCGTCAACATGGGTGCTTACCATACGCCTGCTCCGGAGCCCCAACCTCAAGAGGGATCGTTGCACTGTCATGGTGCTGACACGCCTAGTGTCCCCACTGTTCATTTGCTGTGTCAGTTGCTCAACAGTCGTAACCGATGCTCGCCTTTAGGATCGATGGCCCGTGGGGCCCCACAGTTACCTACTTCGGCTGCTCGAAACTGTCTGGTTCGTCCAGACACGGTACACCTTCACAACGGCAGCCCTAGAGCAGTTCACAAAGGTGGCAGTTTCTGAAATGCTGCCCCTCTTGCCCCGATAGCCAATGATCATCCACTTTTGGAGGTCCGATAGGTCACTTGCTCTGCCCATGACGGCGACAATTGCTGTGTTAACGGATGCTACTACACGTCTGCTGTTGTCAGCTTTTAATGATATGCAATGATTTTTCATCTGCATACCATGGGACGTTTCAACATGTTCGAGGAGAGGTGGTCATATTAATGTGTCCCGACTCTGTATAATCGGCCTAACTGCGCCACACTATCGGGAGCTAAATACTTTAGTTTTATTGCCCACCGAGTCGGGAGGGCATGGATACCTCGGGGGAAAAAATCTTTTGGCTGCGCCTGCAGCCACTCATGCACTGCCTGTTTCATGTCCGTGTCGGTCGCGAACTTGTGTCCACCTAAGAAATCCTTTAGTGAGTCAAAGATGTGAAAGTCGGAGGGCGCGAGGTCAGAAGAGTAAGGCACTCCAGACGCAAGTCTTGGATAATCGCCACGGTCGCACGAGCCGTATGAGGTCGCGCGTTGTTATACTGGATGAGAACGCCAGTTGAGAAGAGTCCGCGGTGCCCGGTGCGTTTCAGAATGTCACGCACCAATTCACTGTAGGTGGCATTGATCACCGTCTTGCCCTTATCCATGTAATCTTTCACTGTGGAGCCCTTGTAGTCCCAGAACAAGATCAGTATGATGACTGGCTGCGGAACCTTTTCGGCTTTGGTGATGCCGATTGCTGCCATTCCTTACTGGTCTGTGGTTGGTAGTGATGGACCCAGGACTCGTCTCCAATCACAATCAGCTCGAAAAAGGTGTCACTTTCAAGTTCGTAGCGGCGCAGCAGATCCTGGCAGGCATCGTCCCACCTCTCCTTCATTTCGGGCATCAACCGACGAGGGACCCATCTTGTGGCCACTTTCTGGTATTTCAACTCATCATGGACAAAATGCTGAGCAGAGCCATGACTGACCTGTAATGCTGTTGCAAAGTCATCGATGGGGACCCGACAATCCTGCAGAATCATCTCCTCCGCCATTACAATCGCCTCGGTTGTCACAAGTGGCCTCGGCGCATCCGCCGTAACTTGTGCTGCTGTTGAATTTCTTACACCATTAGTACATCTGAATCTGCGATACACATGCAGCACTATAGTGTGCCAACATGCGTCGATGGATTTCTATTTGTTTCTTGCCTTCACTTTATACTTAATTACGATTATCCACATATCTCTTTATTCTTGGTTTCAATTGTGGACATTTTGCCCAAGCTTTACTTTCTCGGACAATTGCCCCAGTTATACTTTTTTGTATAATTTTGATTTACTAGAATTATACAAAACTTACTAGAATTTGCTTATTTTACTTATTTTACTAGAATTATTTTCAATCACTTATGCTGATTGAATCCAATAGTGATGGTCGTTGGAGCTGAAGAGAACATTGAGAGTGTGCCGTCAAAATCTAGTGTCAAACTTGATAACCTCGTTTAAGAGTTTTTTTGGTGGGAGCAGAAAGGCATTGTCATCAATTGTCGTTATTTTCTTAATCAAATGAACCCGGAAGATGTTTAATTGTATGTTCTGCTTAGAGTTTGTTGAATAAATTTCAATTGAGTTTAACACAATAGTGTAATTATTAGATCACGCAACAGTTAGAATCCAGGATTTTTCTTGTAAGTCCCACGGAGGATTAATCGACGCTCACCTCTGTGCTGGGACATCACACCTCATGGCCGAAAGTGAGTGAAGATGATGCAAAATACAAGGTCTTTATAATTCAAGTTCCATTTTGACATGGCCATAAAAAAAACTACTGGACCAAAAGCTATAATACTTGGTAATATTATACAAGAGGGCATGGGAAGTTCATACCCACCAAAAAAAAAATTAGTTCAAAAGTTTACCACCAGCATGGAATGGCGCTCTATGCAATATTCGTATACGACGTTAGACACGAAGACACAGGTTAACAATGTGGTTTATGCACATGCGCTTTACATGTCATTTGGTTTTCAGAAATAAGAAAGGGAGCCTCGTTGTCAGTACGCCTCATTTGTCACTAGTCGACGATGCCTGTTACCATGCAAGACCGTGCGTTTCTGGATAAATGTTATTATGAATGCAATAGCAATGTACGGCAGGTTTTGCAACATTATCGTACCGTTCGACGAATACATGTACGTCGGGGGCCAATGACACCGCAGTTTGCAGAAGATGATGACAAAGTTTGAAGCCACAGGTTTGTTATCGGTAGCACCTGGCCGAGGAAAGAAACCCGTAAGTGCTGTTGCACGTCGAATGGACTTACTACTGAGTACGGTGTGCAAGATCGTACGTAAAGTGCTGCGGTACTTCCCATACAAAATCCACCTTGTCCAACAACTCAAACCTAACGATCTTCCTTGTAGAGAAACCTTCGTATTGGAATTCCTTGCACGGATGGAGGCGGACGAGCATTGGCCATGGAACATTTTGTGAATGGACGAGGCCCATTTTTACCTGAATGAAGATGTCAACACCCATAACTGCAGGATTTGGGCCACCAGTCCCCCTCATGTCTTCCACCAAGTTCCATTGCCGTGTGGTGTGGTATGACAGCAAATGTCATATTTGGACCGTATTTTTTGAAGAGCAGTCGAGAGATGGACTCGTGACATGCACTGTGACTGCTGCTAGCATGGCGTCGATGCTAAGAAGTTTTGTGATACCAGAACTTCAGCAACGTGGCATTTTAGACAATGATTTTTATGCAGGATGGGGCTCCACCTCATATTGGTACATGTATCAAACAGTTACTTCAGCAGCATTTCACAGATGAATGGATTATAGGCCGAAACTTCCCCCTTTCTTGGCCACCCCGGTCACCTGTTATCAACCCCTGTGACTTCTGGCTCTGGGGTTACCTCAAAGCCACTGTTTATGGTGATAACGTCAGGAATTTGGTGGAACTGAAAGATGCGATACGCCAACAGGTGCGCAACATTCCTCCTGATATGCTACGAGCTACAGTTGAGAACGCAGTAATCCGGTGTAAGGTGCTTTCAGTAAATGGTGGAGGCCACATTCAACATGTAACTAATTTCAGTAACGATTAAAGATTTGTTAACGTGTGCCTTCGTGTTTAATTTCGTATACGAATATTGCATAGAGCGCCATTCCATGCTGGTGGTGACCTTTTGAACTTCCCATGCCCTCTTGTATAATATTACCAAGTATTATAGCTTTTGGTCCAGTAGCTTTTTTTTTATGGCCATGTCAATATGGAATTTTATTTATAAAGACCTTGTACATGGCTAAAATAAGGATAGCTTATTAATAATGCTTTCACACGCCGATCACAGAGTGCTAAGTTTATATTTTCGTTAACTTTGCTATTTATCTATTTTATTATATTTTATAAACAATTTTTCGATCATGGTTTCAATTTCGTTTTGATCATCTTTCAGTTACGTATTTTCATTTCAGTTATGTATTTTTTATTTATGCTTGTGCAAAGTGATTCCGGGTCTTTTTTCATGTCTATTTGTACAGTTGTACGCGGAACAACTTTGAGGAATGGTTTTGAATTAATTATTCCTTGGGTTCAAAATTGTCAAAAACAAAGCAGCCAGACAGCTAAGTATTCCAATGCTTATTCCTGCCTAGAACTGTCATGGCTTCAATTGACTTCACTTTGGTGGCGATTTTAACAGCATGGAGGAATTAGAAAGAGGCAATAAAATGAACTTCCGGCCCCTAAAGTTTGGTAGTCGAACTGAAACTGATTAAGTAAAACGCTTAAGATTAAGAAAAAGATTAAAAAAAAAAAAGAAGAAAGCACTCGTCGTGCAGTCACTCGCATCCAACGATATAAAATGAGTAGATCGCTAATAAAGTTCTAGATAGATAAAGTATGGACACTCTACATTTCTGTGCAAAATTCCATCTACAGGAATGCCGAAAAGGTCAAATCGCGGGTTATTGTGCAAGAACCGGAAAAATTATAATTAATAATATTATAATAAAGTTATTATAAAAATATTTGCGTTCCTGCAGATGTTTCTGAGCTGCTTACAGCGCCTCCACATCACCGCGTTCCCATTTGAAAGCGTGGGGGGCATTGCTGTGGTTGGCAGAAAATGCCCTTCATCATATGTTTACGTGTGTAGTTTGCATAGACAAACACAGTAAAACGCAATGCCGTTTTCTTGCCCAGCTTTAAATTGTAGTAATGTTTGTCCAGATTTTTTAAAGGTTCACAACTGACCTTTCACAGGTGTGCTTTTATCTTTCTGCGTCTTAGAAAGTTTTTCTCATGTAAAAATCCTGGTCATCTTATATATCGTGGTTGGCTGATACACAAAGATGTCTATATCCAACCATGTTACCATCGTTTCAGTGATACCAGAATGATTGTTTAAAGGTATTTATGAAATTATATACCGAATTTATTCGTATAGATAATACGAAAAATTTTGACCTTAAAAAGCATCTTAATTTGGGAGAGGTCGCTTAAGAAATTTCAAACTGCAAGCACGAGGTTGGTGTGTGTGGGGGGG
>JAHWFO010009445.1:172465-193063 GCA_023313115.1 Rhysida immarginata | reverse complement strand
TGTCAGCTGGCGATGTTGTTCTACCAATCATAATGGTGCCGCCCATAGTAATAATAGAGAACTCCACGTTAAATCCTCTATGTTATCAAGAGAATTCTTTGACAAAAAGAGTGGTTTAAGCACAACAGTCATAGAAATGAAGTAGTGAAACTCCGTAGTTCTCTATGTTCCACCGCATGATGGCGCCACTGCTGTTTTGGCTCCAAGCTTATTTTCCTGTTAACTTTTATTTACAAAATAATAAAGTCTAAAATGAATGACAACATATCAAAAATAAAATTTCAATTGTGCATTTATTACACTTTATTGTCTTTTATTATTAATAAATTTAAAACAGAATTATACTCTTAAAAATTAAATAACAGTTCATGTATAATCAAAGAAAGAGTTCAAATATTAAGAGAGCAATTTTGCAAATTTTTTATTTGTTTTACTTTTCACTGCATTACAAACATCTCTCCTCAATTCTCTATGCAGGAAATAAAAATTGGCCTGGATATAATACAAAATACAGGGTGAACAAAATACATTCGCTAAACACTTAAATTCTCGTGGCCAATCCTTAGAGGATGTTAGTCTTTATATTCTTCATAACAAGAAAGAAAGAAAGCAATTCGAGTTCTTTTCTCATGAAATTCGATTCCCTATAATGACATTAACCTTCGCAAAGACACCATTCTTTCATTACCTTTCCCCCACTCCCCTCTCCCTCCAACTATTCTCTAATTTGTCAAAGGGCTTTCTACAGCTTCTTTCAGTGTCTTTGCCCCCCTTCCCTCTAAAGGCCCCTGCATACAGGGTGTTTCAAAATTATGTACAATAAATTTAGTGACATATTCTTCAGGTCAAAAGAAGACGAAAATGTTCTATAGCACTATGTCTGGAAACGATTTGTTTGCGAGTAATCCAATATCATACAATAGGTAAGCACGGTAGTTAGCAGACGATATTTTAGCAGTTCCAGCGTTTCGACCCAACACTAGGTTGAGTGGTTTGTTCCATTTAAACCTACTTTAAAGTTGTTCCATTAGTTGTGTACGGTTGTTTCCATTACTGTACATCCACTAAGAATAGCAATTTCAGAACGTTTGCGTGCTTTGACATACGCATTACGATTAGCGTAAAAAAAAAAACTCATGTACACGTATTCCAGTGCAGTGCAGAATACACTGACATGCACCTATATGGCCTGTAGCACATTCTCCGGATGAGGACGATGTGATAATTGACATCATACATGATGAACCACAGACAAGCACCCGTCGTATTTCTTCCATGGTACACATTCCGCACTCATCTGTTTGGCGCATTCTTCACCGTCAGCTTTTGCATCCATACCACCTGCAACTGGTTCAGGCACTGAACCCAACAGACAACGATTTTGCCAATGGATACAACGTCGTCATGCTGCAGACCCTAGTTGTCTCAGCCAGATACTTTTCACGGACGAAGCAACCTTCACCCGGACAGGAATCGTAAATTCTCACAACCAGCACCATTGGGCAGATGCTAACCCGCATGTTACCAGAGCTCGAGCGCATCAAAAGCGTTTCTCCGTAAACATTTGGTGTGGAATTGTCGGAAATAACTTAATTGGCCCTTATGTGTTGCCGCCACGATTGACTGGGCGAACGTATCTTTTGTTTCTGCAGAATGCATTGCCAGAATTACTGGAAGATGGTCCTCTTTTGATAAGATCTAACATGTGGTTCATGCATGATGGCGCTCCAGCACATTTCAGCCATGTTGCGCGAGCACACCTTAATGCTGCATACACGAATCAGTGGATAGGTCGAGGTGAACCGGTAGCCTGGCCTGCAAGATCACCCGACCTTAATCCCTTGGACTTTTTCCTGTGGGGTCATGTGAAAACGATCGTCTACAGCACAGAAGTTCCTAACATTATGGATCTACGACAACGAATTGAAAATGCATGCCAAACCGTTCGTAATGCTGATAACGACATCAGACGGTCGCTCATGCAAAGAGCCGAAGCTTGCGTGCGAGCTGGTGGCGGGCACTTTGAACAATTTCTGTAATTTGAAGCCACGGGTTTAGTTGGCTGTATCGCGTAAATTAATCGTTTCCAGACAAAGTGCTATAGAACATTTTCGTCTTCTTTTGACCTGAAGAATATGTCACTAAATTTATTGTACATAATTTTGAAACACCCTGTATAAAACGTCTTCTAAGCCCCTATTATCACTTTCACTCTATCCAAAAAGTCAGTTTTTTTACAGAATCTTACCGCGCTGTGTTCATTTCTTTTTAATAAATTAATTATAAATTTAAAGAAACATTTTGTGTATCATAATCATGATATGATAGTACTATGATTATGCATCTATTTGATTTTTTTTATTCAATTTATTTCTCAAATATACTTGCTTCTATTAACAATTTCTTTAACTACATAACAAAGAAAAAATAATTAATATATGTTCTACAATATCTTTTAAATGAAATTAAATAGATGACCCAAGCTGCAAAACAATTCCTGTGATTGGAGCCAAAACTACAGCAGTGCCACAGTTTCACAAAACTCCCGCAGAGACACTGTGGAGTGACTGCACACTTTCATGTTCGGTTGCAATTTTTTCTACAAATATCTCATCAGAAATTGTAAACTAAGTTTTTAAATTTACTTTTAACTGTAATAAAGAAATGTATACAACAATTGGTTTCACATAAGCATTAAATCTTTGGTAATAAAATATTATTTTCTTCTATGTCAATGTAAAAGCATGAGGAAGTTTCACTACTTCCCTTCTATGATTATGGTTAAAGCAATAATAACCGAGACACTGTGGATAAACGCAAAAATTAGAAAGAAACCTCTCTTCCACAACAATTATAGCAATTATTTTTTTTTTGATATTTTATATATTTATGTCTCAAAACACTAGTCCGCGTGGAAATATTTTATATATACAGCATTATATATTTTATTTTAATAATAAACAGCATTTTTTGCCAAAAAAATTATACCCAATGGAGGCTTCCATTGCAATCCGAATGCGCAAAGGAACACGGGAATGTTGTGATGGCAGATACACAGATATGATCTAGTCTGCGCAAAACAAGGCTAACTAGATGAGAACGAGCAGCTGAAGTAAGGCTCTAAATAGGCAAGCACTGCATTCCCATCCGCCATTTAGTTCCAAAGTAGTCGCTGATAAGCATGAGCCGCAAAGGCTCGAGTATGTACACAGACAATGTATTGCAGTAAAAAAACAAAATATTGCGTTAATACGTGTAAAAAAACCGTTTAGTTCTTTCATTTTGGGAAAGAAAACAAGAATTCCGACCAGTTTAGCCTTTTATTCCTGGCTTTATCAAGGATACAAATGAAGTGGCGACAATCGAACAGTGTAGTGTATGGGTATTCGTGTGGAACTTGAAGCGTAGCTTCCATAATCTCACCCTTCATAATCATATTCAAAGGGAAATACACTGAACTAGAAAAGAAGCCTGATGTACCCACAAAGGTCATCCAAAGTATGAAAGAAAATTGCCTCCTCTTGGTGGAGGAAAATTTGATTGACGATTGTCTGAACTAGGAGTATCTGAACTACATAGTAAGCCACAGAAAAAAACGAAAGAATTTTTGAAACCCAGTAATCTGGGAAGATGACATTATCAATGTCATCAAAATTGACATCAAGGATATGTCTTGGATTACGATGCCTTTTTATACAGATTGTATAAACAGTCAATGATTGGTGGATACAAAATTCATTGATTGGATGAATACAAAAAAAGTGAATTGCTAAAGCAAAGTTGGTTGAATGGTTGTGATTGGTTGGAACATGATGAGCGAATAAGAAAATAATAATAAAAACAAGTAGGAACATTTACCAATAAAATACATGGTAAAATGACCCTTTCAACACTGCCATTTTAGAAGCAACCGAAATCTACAAAGCCAGGCATAATTCACCAGATAAACTCATCAATTGTCAAAATCAGTGATTTGCTGAAATTGTGCCAATTTGAAACAGAAGGTCATTTTGGTTTTTCTGTTTCTCGATAATGACAAAAAATGTTCCCTCTACTGATTGAAAAGAGATCATAGCCCTTACTTAGAAGCATATGAAAAACACGGGTTGTATTGGTTGAGTATTGGTGAAAATATATCAAATTTTCTCTTTTGGTAAGGTGTCATGTTACTTTGAGGTAAGATAGTACCATGTATGTAACTATAAGTGTCAGTGCCGGCATGTATCAAGGATGGGATAAAGAAAGGGGACCTATGTACTTGTTAATAGGCGTGGTTTTAATTGGGAAGGTTATGAAGGTTGGTCGCTATTTTTGATTTTAGAATTGTTGGGGTGTTGCGTAATTTGGACCGTATGTACTTTGTGTAAATTAGACCAGGGTCGATCTACACGCCGAACCCTATGACGTTTTTTGACATATCAAAATTTTAACTTTATATTTTTGACTTTATATAAGCTTAACCCAACACGTCACTTAATTAAGATATAAATGATCAGCAACCGAGGGGTCCGACATTCGCTAATAATCTCGTCGAAGCGAGAAATAATCTGGAAAATCAATCTATAAAATCTGAATAATCTTTTAATTCCCAAAGTCTTATAAATCTAGAAAAATCTTTTAAATCCTGAGAAATGTATAAAAATCTATTAAATCTTCTAAAATCTAAGAAATCCGTAAAAATCTTCAGCCGAACACGCGCAAGTCAGATGTGTGCATTTGGGTTCAGTAACGTTTTCGCGTGACTTCCGCCTCAAATTTGAAGTAGACCTGCCGAATGCGCCTATTGTCGTACCCTCTCTTGTGACAAATTTTGATGTTGTATGATTAGGGGTCGTCCACAAATTACGTCATCCTTTTTTAAAATAATTATATACCCCCCTTCCCGTGTCAGCACATGTCATATTTTTGTAAACCCTCCCTTCCTCCCCTCGGTCATATGTCATCCTGACACGAATAGTGAGAATTAAATTCTATTAACCAAGATGTATCGAGGTAATAAATAAAAATAATGCCACATAATAATAAGACCAGTCGAAATACAAAACACAAAATATTTTTATTTAATTTTTTAAATATTTTCTGTTTTTTAACGTATAAATAATTTTAGTTGTGAAAGGGGAAATAAAAAAATAAAAAAAGTTATGACAAATTCAGTTTTTTTGAATAATCTCTATACAAAGCAGTGGACAAAATTATAGGACCACAATATTTTTTTTTAAGGAAAATAAATAATAAAATATTTTTTTCAAAAAAATAAATAATATTATTATTTAGTTTGTTTACCATTGTCTGACTCAAGTTTAACAGTCCTTCACAAGGAATCTCATCCCATGCTTTTTGAATGGCACATTTTAAGTCTTTTGCATTCTCAAATTATTATTCATTTGCGTATACACTTCGTACAAGATCACCCCATAAATTCTCAATTGGATTGAGATCAGGACTGCATGCTGACCAGTCCAACACAGTCAGTACTTGATCACAAAACCACTCTTGCGCTGACTTCGCACGGTGGATAGGTGCATTATCTTGTTAAAATACGATATCTGGATCATTCAATTCATCTCTAAATGGCAGCAGGTAATTTCCTAAAATGTCCTGATAATCGTCGGCTGTTGATTTTCCTTTGACAAACGCTAAGCTTGATTTTCCCTTTGCTGAAAAAGCAGCCCAAATCATCACGCTGCCTCCACCTTGAACACGTTTTGAAAAAAATTTTTCTGAACGTCGAAGATCATGCCAGTAGAACCGTATGCCATCAGGCCCATCCAGATTAAAAAATTTTTCATCACTGAAGATGGTATGGTTCCACATTTCACTATTTCCAATATACCGTTTTGCAAATGCCAATCTGTCTTTCATATGTTTTGAAGTTAACTTTGGCTTTAACTTCATTTTCGTATACACGTGGTTTTTGAATGGCGTGTTGTTCTAGATGAAACAGGAAGATTCAGAGATGAAGTGATGCTTGATGATGTTCAGCCAATATCAGATGCCATTCGAAGGATAAGCACATTTGTCTCTTTCTGACACCTTACTGCAATGTTTCTCAAACTTTTTTATCTCGCGGCACACAAGTTCCAAAAATTTTCGCGATACACAGGAAATAATCTTAATTTTATTTTATTAGTTCAAGTGGAAATTTAATATTTTTATCTTTATTAAAGCAATTTTTTAACTTTTTTTGAAAAATCCCGTGGCACATTAGCAAATCTCTCACGGCACAGTCGTGTGCTGCGGCACACAGTTTGAGAAACACTGCCTTACTGGGTCTTCCAGGACGGCAAACTTTTCCATACTTCTCAGGATTTTGTAGAAAATTATGCACAACAGTCTTTGATCTGTTAATTAATGCTGCAGTCTCCCTTTCGCTTTTCCCACAGTTATTATAGGCAATAATAACTTTGTACCACGTCCCATTGTTCGTTTGCAGTCAAATCACATTGATTCTCTTTTTTTTTTAATCAATGATTAAGCAGCCTGCAGTAAAATAAAGCACCAGACATGCAAATTTTTATGGAAAAATACATTCTCAGGGTGGTCCTAAAATTTTGTCCACTGCTTTCTATAGAGGTTATTCAAAAAAACTGAATTTTGTCATAACTTTTTTTTATTTTTTTATTTCCTTTCACAAACAAAATTATTTATACGTTAAAAAAACAGATAATATTTAAAAAATTAAATAAAAATATTTTGTGTTTTGCATTTCGACTGGTCCTATTATTATGTCCAACGCTGTATAAAGGGAAAAACCTTTCATTTATTGAAATACGTACACATCAACAAAGAACAACAGGAAAACACTCTTCCACATCAAAGGTTTATGCAACGTATGCGCATTTCGGCAGCCAAGCTGCCTTCCTCAGCGTAAACAAGAACTTGATCAGACCAGAGAAGTTTTGTTCTGATACAGTGGAAGACAATCGACAATCGAACAGTGAAGTGAAAAGAAAGACACGAGTGGTCCAGGAGCCAAGCTCACTTTGCACGCTTGCCCAAAGAGTAAACCAGAGGAGGTACACTGAACTGGGAGAGAACCTCTTTAGTCCTCCAGAGAAGAAGTCCCCAGAAGGGACGAGAGTCAGATTGTAGGTTGACGAAGAGAGAACCCAAAAATCAGCAGGATCTAAAAGATCCAGTAGTTGGGGAAGACGGCCTTGTTAACGTCATCAAAGCAGACATCCAGGATATGGCGGAGTCTTCGAAACCTGAGGGGACCCTTAACAACGAGTGGATGATCATTACACTGAAAGCTGATATCTTAAGCACGCTACACTGTGAGACTTGGGCTTAAGATGTCAGCTTTCAGTGTTAGTGGTCCGGAAAACCAACTTTGTTGCGACAGATAACTCGGAATTTGCATTAAGAAATTATACTGAAAGTATATGCTGTTAGTGCGTTAACATTTCGTTAAGTTTTATCTTTTTCCGAAGTATTAACGAATCCTGAATTAGTATGAGCCTTGGTATACTAAAATACACAGATACCAAAATCTGTAATAATCCGAAAAATCTGTGTAATCTTAATAATCTCAGAAATTTGTGTGTAATCTTAATAATCTTTATTTAATCTCAATACTCTCTACCAAATCTTCATAATCTTTCGAATCTCGTAAAAATCTAGAGATTTTATAATCTCGTCGATAATACTCGCCATTGTCGGACCCCTCGGGAGAAGGAGACTTCTGAAAATCGTCTCACTAATCTCGAAAGTCTCATTACACGTCATAACACGTCATTTTTCTCACTTTCCTCGCAGATCTTACCTTCCTCAAGTTTTTCAATACCTTGGATCATCAAGATGGCTGCCACCAGATCAACAATCACGTTAATTGATGAACATTGAAATTTCTAAATGTTTAAAATTGGGAATCAGTCAAGGCCGTACCAGTGGGTTCACTCCACTTTGGCCCCGTGAAGTTGGCCCCTTCCACTTTCGCCCCGTCCACTATCGCCCCTTCCACTTTCACCCCTTCCACACTCGCCCCCTGCAAAAATACTTTTAAGACCCACTTTCATAAAAAAAGACCCTGCAGAGAGGTTGACAAGTCAAATAGAAAACTAAGAATTCAGTTATTTAGAATACTTATCTAACCTAACCCACGAAATTCTCCTTTTAATTAAGAACGATTTAAATTAAAGCTTTCCTAAAATCTAAATTGTTTTAAAAGAAATAATAGAGTTTAGAAAATAAAAAAAAAACACAAACAATGTTTTAAAAACAAGAAAAAGATGATTTATTAACACATTTTCCCTAAACGTCTGTTATGTGTAACAACATAAGTACATTAACACATAATATAATATATAATATTTATTAAATCATTTATGTTTCATTCATTTAAAATTCCATGGTTTGCACAGTAGTTGTTAGCCTGATTATTATAGGCCCACGGTTTTCAAAAATTTTTATACAAGTACCACCCCACAAGGACAGTAAACTGAAGTTTAATACCAAATAATCAATCAATCTAACTTTTTTTATCTGCTTCACAATACATTGTTATAATATTTCTGATTTGTTTGTTATTAAATAAAAATTCATGAATGGCTTCTTCTATGTGTTTATTTTGCTACTCTTTTAACCATGGAAATAAATTACAATAAACACATTTAATTTTAATATTTTTTAAAATAGATTCACTTTTTCAGGGAATCGCCTACCACTAAAAACCACTTAAAACAATTGGGTGATTATTCGTGAAAAACATTGCTTGAAGTACCATATCAGTTTGAAATCCTGGCTATGTTGTATTCAAGTTACTTGCGTATAGCCTTAGCCTCTCTTCAGGGCCTCGATAAAAAATATTGGCGATAAAATTACCATATAATGGCGCCGGGGCGAAAGTGGACTTCAGGGGCGAAAGTGGAACGGGCAAAAATTTAAGGGGCGAAAGTGGAGGACAGCTACCAGTGCCCCCCTCCCCCCAAAAAAATTCCGCTTTCTCAATTAATTCTGTTGCTTGGGGATCCACCTCCTCCGCTAGAAGATTAGGGCCAGCCCCCTCTTCCCCATCCCCTCCCCCGAAATAAAATTCCCTCCCCCTGGGATCAATGCACTGTATGTTTCAGTTTTTGTATAATTACAGTCCACATTTCTTATTGTACTTAATTAGTTTACATGTATATTTGTTTTGTTTTTTTAAAGTCCGCTTTAGTAATTTGATTGAGTCTATTTTATTGAACTAATAATTCATTGTTATAAGATAATTGGCTATTTAAGCAAATTTCAACTTTGACAATTTTTTAAATAACCATCTTTTTTTTCATGTTCATTTGCTTATTGGCAAAGTTATATGCAGTGTCCTCGCAGTCCGTTCGCCAAATCGCCAGTTCAGTTATCTGATGAATAAACTGTGACGTTCCAGTGTAGCAGTCACGTGTGTTACATATTTAACTAGGTAGGGGTCGGTATAATTAAAAATATTTTGTGTATTTAGTTGATTACGTGATTGTTGGGCCTTTTTGTTTTGTAAAATTTATAATGAGTGTGTGTTCGTGGCATGTGTGTGCTGTGTGTAGTGTATAGTGAAAGGTAAGTGCGCGTTGTTTTTTTGTTGTTGTATGAATGAGTAGTAAAAATCCTCCGTGGGTGATCACAAATGGTCCTTTGTTGGAGCAGCTATTGTTAGGATGTTTTCCGAGAAGATTGCTCAGCTTCCAACGGGGGATTGTTGCGATCAATTTCGGAGATATTGTGTGCGTGAGTTTTCGTTTGTTGTGAAAATTTTTTTGTAAAAATTTAAGAGATTTTTTTTTTTTGATTCGGTCGTTTTGTTGCATTTTTCCGTCTTGTATTGTAGTTTAGTACTTTTGTGATGAAAATGTTTAAAATCACATGTAAAATCCATGAATTTTGGAAAAAGGAGTCGAACGTCGGAAGGAAAAGTAAGATAATATGTGCAGAATATGATAGTCGTAATTTGCATAAATAACTCAATTTTAATAATGTTCTTGGGACAATCTTATACTTTACACCTTTAACGTGACGACTTGAGCAAGACAGTCGAGGACTCAGGACGAAATGGTGCACGATGGAACCAGCGAAATGGATCTGCGCCCGTTCAGCGAAAGCGAGGCTGGAGCGCCAGACGGGAACCTTGTATGATTAAGCATAGGTGGGCGAGTATGTCGACAATCTCCGGTGAGTGGTATAAAACAGTTAGTTAATGCGAGGGCAGCAACTAGACAGTTTTGTTCCGGTGTTCAAGTCTGCAATGTCAACGGTCTTGCAAGAACTTTAAGCCGTAACAACTGCGCTCGAGAATTGTTTAAGCTCAACCGTACTGTGAACTGCTAATGCTAAAATTTCACAATTCCGTTTGTAACGGTTTAGGAATAATAATATGATTAAATTCAGCTATACCTATTAAGCACCCTGTTGTGTAAGGGGTCTAGAGGTTTAAGTCAGTTGACAGTCGCATAGTAAAATATAACGGATACGTTTGCTGGAATAGTGGGCAGGCTCCTGTAACTGTATGTTGTTTACCGTTTGAAAGATAAGCTCAAGCTCGCCAGTGGGTGTGTGGGAGACATGAGGACTACACTCGCCAAGAGGGGTTTCTGTTCTTCCCCCCTACATGTACAGTAAAGAAAGTGCAACACGCTTCCATGCATAGGAAAGTGGAATATTTGATCCGGGAGTGCGTTGTTCTATATCAGCTACCCTCACCCTGATTAAGTATCCAGTTAGTCAGCACTGCCAACGCACGAATGAACCCCCGCTTCACCTATTACACAGGCAGGTGTGCCGGTTACTTATTGTAATTGATATGTAAATATATAGCGTTGATGTATAGTCCTGATGATTGGTCATTTTACTGGCCATGGCCATGTTTGGGGCCCCAAAATTACTTTAGTGAATTAAGAGTAAGGTTTTGGTAAGGTGTAAGCAAAAATATAGATTATGTCTAATGATAATAAAGTGAATGTCGTTCGAATGGAATACAGCAGTATCGTGGTTTCTTTCAATTAAAATCGATCTCGAACCTTAGCAATCTTCCACCTCGGGGTCGTTCTTCGAACGTTAAGACCTTATAGGTCATATTGTGGGGCGGGGGTACGCTACAAAACTATCACCAAGAACCCCCCTCCCCCCCCCCTTCATCTGTTCTTGCTATCACATTTGGACAATTTTTGTATGTAAAATAAGTTATTAACTTTAGATTTAAAATATCCCATGTAAGATAATAAAAACCATGCAATTGTCGCCATGTATTTGTCGCTTCGATAATATGCCATGTTTGATAATTTTAAATTTGGCTAAAAACTTGAGATTCTGGCTAAAAACCGTGCAATTCTGCAAACCATTTTTCTTATTTTTGTATTACATTAATTTTTTGTATTCTCTTAATTTTTGTATTACATTAATTTTTTGTATTCTTAAATATTTAATTTTTTATAGTACTCATTCTTTTTTAATGTTATATAATTATTATTGAAAATATTTAAATAAACAGACTTAATGAAGAAATTGTTCAAATGTAGCAAAGTATGATTTCGATAAAATCGAAGCGCCATGAATAGATTGCGATGACGCTTGCTCTCTCGAGAGTTGTTGTTTCAAAACTCGAGCTAAACGGTGACGTTTTCGATGACGTTATGGTAGATTTTTTTGCTCCGCCCATTGAGATCTCCTCGAGTTCTGAAACACGGCAAACCCAGCAAAGTCTCTCGTGGTGGCGCCATCTGGTTATTTCCGTGAAAAACTCCCTTTCCTAACTCAATCAAATGCTTCTTTTAATGCTCATTTTGATGACATAAATTTTTTTTTTATTTTTTTTTTTTTATTTATTTTTTTTTTTACAAAAATTGGATAAAATCAATTAAATGCAAGCTAGTTTCTAGAAAAATTTATTAAAAATGACGCGGCTGAATTAAATTAGTTAAATAATTATTTAGGTGAAGTTGAAGGTCTTAAACAAAAATAAAAATTTCGTTATTAAATGTTTATAAAAATGATTTAAAATAAAAATAATTACAAAAACAGTAGTAACGTTTATCATAAAAATGTTTTAAAACTATTTTTTTAATTTTTTTTACGATTTCAATGAGGCAAGAAATTATTTCCAGCATAACAATATTTTAACTGTTATCCTTTTCGATTAATGTTTTATTAAATTACTCCCCCCCCCCCATCAAAGATATTAAAATGTAGAATTTTGAACAATTTTAAAATTAATTTGACCACATGGTCATTACTTGATCTCCCTCCCTCCCCTTGTTATAAGTGGTCAAATCCTGACCCTTCCTTCACAAATGAGTATCCATTTCAGGCTCCTAATTAACAATATAAGATATTAAAAATTCTATTTATTTGCATGTATGTGTAAAATTAAATCTCCCAAATACGGTGACTTAATACGTGTATGGCTAACTCGCCATTTTTCTGAAATAATCGAATTAAGAGCACAAATTATGCATATTAATGAAGTGTGTTACCTTTCTGGAGCGCTAGGAAGTCGAAAAAAAAAGACAAATTGCGGTTTTTTTGCCCTAGAATTAGAACAATTTGGTGCAGCGCACGCTTCACCTCCATAATAAGCAGCCATATTTTTCACGGAAATAACTGGAGGGCGCCACTGTTTCACAACTTACATGCGAATCATAGGAGTCGGTTATCCTGTTATTCTTCATCCATGGTGCTACATAGTTCGCGCCACTGCGATCTATGCCAACGCCTCCTAAACATAAGGCCTGAGCGCGAAAACGCCGTATATTGTTACATCGTCAGGCGAAAACATAATTCAGGGCTTATTATTGGTAGAAATGCGATTAAACATGTCTTCGGATGATGATGTAACAATTTATGGCTTCTCAATTCCCTGGCTTCTCGAAACAATGGAAAATGGCATAAGCTCGATGATTGGATCCGAAGTAAAAATTCGTTATATTGGTGTTCGTTATAGAGAGGTTTAACTGTACCGTAAAAGCGAAAATAAGCGCTTATTTCAATAGGCAGAAAAATGAAGTGGTGAAGAAACCAATTCGCAAAGTTTATTGCCTATATCGCCTACTAAAAACGCATAAAGCGGCAATAAATGCAGGCCTATCATAGACAATATAAACTCCCAACTAATCTTTGTTGCTAGATTCCTCTTCCAAAAATTTCAGGAACTTACCTTACTTGATGGTACAGAGAGAAGGAACAAGTACCGCACTTCAACCTAACTGCATCCCATCATACCATAAAAAATACACTATGAAAAACCGTTCACTTAACTTTCACTGGCTGCGAGAGGTGGGAAAGGATAAATTCACAAAAGGATAAATTCCGAATGACAATCGACAATCGAACAGCAAAGTGAAGGGTACTGAATCCAGTGCTATAGTGATAGCTCCCATTGGCAATGATAAGGTGGCTATTATATATGGTACATATTACTTAGAATGGAACAATCGCATGAAACAATATAGAGAATGTGCCCGCCATTAACATCACATTGCGTTTACATTGATAATTTCGATAATCAATGCCGCGCTTAATTGAACGCGGCGCTTATTACCTTCAGTTATTTGCAGTGCGGCGTTTATTTGCGCTTTTACAGTATTTCGGAAATAGCCTAAAGAATCGTACGATTGCCGGATGGCACGGAACAGTACTTTTGTGATTTTGTAGTTTCCAGTCTGATTTACTTCGAAATAGACGTTTTCTTGGTCTTCAAATTTCTTATTTTGGATCTGCATTTAATTGTTGTTATATCTATTCACTGATAATATAATTATTTTTCTAAAAATAATGGAGAAAAATTTGTTTCATTTCAAAAGTTTCCATCATGTTAGTGTAATTTTAAATAAAAGTTAAGTACATTATTACAGCAAATAAATCTTTTATTACTTTTGGAGAAAAAAATCTTGAGATTTGGATTTTTTTTTTAAATGTTTCTAGTAACATTAAAAAAAGGGTTTTTCAGATACGAGGGAAAGTCCATAAGTAAGTTACAAATGGATATAAAAATGCAACAAATAAGAGTACTGACTTGAAAACTAATTTCACAAGTCCCTCAAAACCAGCAACATAAAATTCTTTGAGGAAATTCCCTTTGTATAGGTTCAGCGCCGGGAAAGTGATGCTCACAGTCTTCTAGGATCACTAGGGCATATTGCTCACCATAATACGGCAGCGAGAGTAAACTGTAAATGCCGGCTCCTATTATAAAATCCTCATGAAACCTCGTAATGTAATTCGACGGAAGCGACTAGAACTCCTCATTAAAGCATGATAACGCGCGTCTTCATATTGTGACCAAGACAACTGAGATGCCGCGAGAGGTCATCTGGGAAGTTTTCGAGCATCCTCCGTATAGCCTTTACATTGCTCCAAGCGACTTCCGTGTGTTCGGTTCCAAGCTAAAGAATTTTATGCTGACTTCCCCTCGTACTTTCAAGAATATTAACAATTTAACCATAATGCATTAGATAAAGTTAATGAAATGTTTTCCTCGGACTTCTCATGTTCGATTTATACTGAAAAACAAACAAAAAAAACCAGAAGAGAATGTATACATAAATATAAAACAACATTTCGAAATAAATTACATAAGCATTTTTAAGAATGAATTGCGATAAAAACTGCACTAAAAATTAATTATAATTAATATGAAATGTATGGCTTATGTATATACACTAAGTTACCAAAAAATTAAAGACACCCTCTAATAAAGAGTTGGTCCAACTTTAGCTCTGATCACAGCCGATATTCTTCTTGGCATGGACTCAGCCGATGTTTTCCACTCCTCAAGTGACCCATTACACCACTGATCTTATGTGACCACCCTCTACGTTCAACATCAGCGGAAAATGGTTACGTCCAGAAGGTACGAACCAGTATCAGAGATGGGAAGCAGAAAACATTGCAATTGTTGGAGTCATGGCGAAACGTAGCGATTTATCCGGCCTCCAAAACGGCATGATCATCGGCTTCCGAGCCAAGCGTGGCATCATTTCCGAAACGGCTACGTTTGTGAACTGTTCGCGTGCCACCGAAGTGAAAGTGTACCGTGCATGGAAGAATGTCAATACCCAAAATCAGAGACGTGCCAAGTGTGGGGCACAATGGGCCATAGATGACAAAGGTGAAAGACGAGTATGGAGATGCGTGCAAGCGAACAGAGTGCAACCGTGGACCAAGTGGCCTCCCAGGTGAACCAGGGGGCTACCAAACATAGATCCTCAACGACAGTTCAGCGAACCTTGCTGCTTATGGGGCTACGCAGCAGACGGCTGGTTCGTGCACCAATGCTGACGGCCGTTCACCGGCGACAAAGATTGGCATTTGCACGCCAGCAACACAGTGGCTTTTACCGACGAATCACGGTTTATGCTCTATCGGATAGATGGGCGATGGCATGTCAGAAAACGAACACCCTGCAACACGCGCCGCAAGGGTCCAGGCAGGAGGCGGCAGCGTCATGGTCTGGGGAATGTTTTCATGGCATTCCCTAGGTGCACTCATCATTGTGGACGGCATCTGTCTTTCGGACCATGTCCACCCCTACATGCAGATTGTGTTTCCTCAGCACGATGGCATCTTCCAGCGCAGTGTCCGTGCGTGGTTCGAAGAGCAATCTGATAGCATCTGTGGGACCCCCGGAGAGCATCTGTGGGACCACCTCGATCGGGTTGTTCGCGCCATGGATCCTCCACTGCGACAGCTCGCCACAGAACTGGAGTCGGCATGGCTTCACATCTCTGTCAATAACTTCCAGAACCCTATTGACTCTCTTCCTGCCCGTCTCGCAGCTGTCCGCTCCGCGAAAGGTGGTTATTCTGGCTACTGACAGGTGATCACATTAATGTCACTGGACTTTATATAAGCAGCTCTGTCTTGTTACGTCGCTCTACGTCATATCCGGACTGGTTTACTTTCAGATAAGGGATTTCTCTAATTTTTTGGCCACTCAGTGTATATTGGTCATTGAAACTAAGTCGGTTAGTGAGTGTGCACTTGATATATCCACGCAACATCTCAATTCAAAGTTTTATATCACTTACTCTTCTCAATTTTTTCCGCGATGTCCCTGCGCCCAATCTTGATCAGTTCTTCTTGTAAAGTTTCAACTAATCTATTGTATAAAGGTTTTCTTTTATACCATTTCTCCATCATTTGTGTGAATTTTTCCCGACACCCATGCATCTGGATATTCTCTGTGATTTGTAAGTCGTCCAATTCGTTCTCAGACAGACCCAAGTTCCTTCCAAATTGTTTCCAGTCACTATGTCCTAGGTCTTCAGCAATTGCATCAAAAATTTTTTTTCTTCCTGTAAATAATGTTTCTCCTGTAACTGAGGTTCATAGTGCATGAATACTTAGTACACATATACGCGTATACAAGGGTCGTACAAATGAAAACGAAAATTTGTTTGGGGAAAAAAAAAAGACGACGTGTAGGATCGTAAGTTTTTGTTTTCAACAACTGCGAAACCCCACGTACAAATTGAACAACAGTTTGCATGTGTTGCATCACGTGAGAAAGAGCGATAGCTCGCGCTTCGGAGCTCTGCGCCTGATCGCTACGTCCAAACAACAAAATGGAGTCAACGAAGCGGGAACAGAGAGCAGTAATTCGTCTTTTGACATGCAGAACGTCTATGGAAATGACTGCCTAACCTTCACTCGTGTTTGGGCATGGAGCAAGAGGTTTTCGGAGGGACGGTCATCATTGCAAGATGATCAACGACCTGGACAAGCAAACCGCGCCAGGACTTCTTACAGAACGACAACGCGGGTCCTCACACGTCGAAAGCAACGGTAGACCTCATCAAAAAGTTCAACTGGGCAGAAATTCAGCATCCACCTTATAGCCCTTGTGACTTTCACGTGTTTGGGGATCTTCAGAAACATGTGAAAGGCCGCAGGTTTCAGTCGGACGATTAAGTGAAGGAAGAGGTTTTGGTATGGTTCCACACGCAACCGAAAGACTTCTTCCATAAATGAATTACACGCCTTGTTAACGCATTTGGAGAATATTTTTAAATTCCTTGCATACACTTTGGATAAAATAAATAATTTTCGTTTTCATTTGTACGACCTTTATATATTGGGTGTATCAGGTTCGATGGTCATAAAGTACCTAGCGTTGTTCTCCGCAAAATTCTAAGCATAATTTTCCTTATCCATTTTTCAAAATTATCAAAAAAAATGCTTGAAATCGTTATCCAAAGTTTGGCTATTATGACGCCAGAAGCTATTATGACTATTCTCATAGCCTATTATGAGGTCAGATGACTATCCAAATTGGCTCCTGGCTATTGTGACAGGAGCCAGGAAAAAATTATGTCATTACGGTATGGATGAATTACGTCAGAAGGCTTAGACTTACGTCATAATAGCCAAATTGTTTTTTGAGAATTTTGAAAAATGGATAAGGGAAATTATGCTTAGAATTTTGCGGAGAACAACGCCAGGTACTTTATGACCGTCGAACCTGATACACAGTGTTGGGACCTATCTAGATAAATTTATCTAGATAATTATCTTAGATGAAAAGTTTTTATCTTTTATCTTATCTAGATAAACTTTCAATTATGTCATCTTTTATCTTTATCTTTATCTAACCATAGTTTATCTTATCTATTTCAAAAATTTCTATAAATTTTATAAAGGTTTTAAAAAATTTACTGAAAAAAACTTTTCTAAAATTGTAAAGATCTGGTTGACCTAAAATAGATGAGACATGCATCCAGCTCCAGCATGCATGACTAATGTCATGGGCTCGTGGCTCTTTCTTTTTAGACAAAGTCACTGAATTTCACAAGTAATCATGTGACCAGTTGAGAAATTCTTTGAGTTCCGCATAAAAGGGATAAGTGCTTATAAGAGCCACTTTTCTTTTCCCCGAAATAACTGTCTTGTCGTCTTCTGTGATTCCGCTTATAAGAGCCTTTTTTTCAATTTCCCAGACTGGGCTCTTATAAGCAGAGTCGACTGTATCTCAGAAATTACCTCTTGAAGGTACCCTGTAGCGATGGGTGATATTTTCTAAAATATCGCATTTCACTATCATTTCACTTGGACAGCCAATAAGAGGCTGTTTGCGTCATGCTGTTTTCTGTTACGTTAGGCTGTCCGATATCGATAGACGCTTAACGAGAGGTGTAAGTCTATCAAACTTACGATCGATACAGAAATAACGGAGCCAATCAGAGTTAACCTGTTAGTGACGTCACTAGTCTTCTGCTCCCCTGCTGCTCCCGTCAGCAGTCATTGTATTTTCGCTGTTTCGAAGCTCACTCTTCCAGCTTCAAGTATTAAGAAATTAGATATTTATAATGAATAATTAACCATGAGCGGGAACAAAGAAAAGATTTCGTTTCACCAGGCACGAAACCAACATTGTGATTTCTAAGTTCTTTGGTGGAGTAGATTGAAACTCGAAAGCAAGGCAACGCCTTTTCCATTACCCATAATCCTAAGCGTAAACGTACCGAGTAGCCTCTCTGCTCAACGACCTTTTTTCATGTGCGCCATTAACATTAGATTTCCACGATATAAATGTAATAAGCAGCTAACGTATCGAAAAAGAGCATGGCGCAGACAGCCTGTTATTGCAAAAACTCCAATACTTATCACGATATATCGATAGTTTGAAAAGTTGTCTAAATAAAGGCTAAATTTTTATCTTAATTTGTTAGATAATTTGTTTTTATCTTTTATCTTTATCTAGATTATATTAAATTATATTATCTATTATCTTATCTAGATAAATATTTAATTCTCATCTTTATCTTAATCTAGATATTGTTTTTATTTTATCTTGCCCAACACTGCTGATACACCCTGTATATATAAAAACTTACGTGCATCGTCGCCTGCCTTTCCAGCCATTATGCCCAAGTAATTGCCACTTAAAAACCTTGATACAAACACTTATGATTCTTAATTACTTCACTCTTTCTTGCTTTTTTATCTTTATTTTATCTTTTGATAAAAAATAATAATAAAGAATTAAATTATTTATTAAAAAAATCGCAACATTAAAATTCTGACACGAATTAGCATTGAAATACACTAAGTTAGCAAAACTCATGGGATAGTTACTTAATATCTGGTCGGGCCACCTCTGGCCCTGTGGAGTGCAGCAATACGGCGTAGTAGTGAGTCTGCAAGTCCCTGGTACACTTCTGGAGGCAGTTGACACCATATAGTCTGCAGAGCCGAAGATAGTTGCGGATGATCCAGTGCCCGGAGCCTGACTTCAACAGCATCCCAGATATGCTCGATGGGATTCTTGTCAGGGCTCCGGGCTGGCCAACTCAGTCGTTGGACCTCTCCTGCATGCTCCTCGAACCATTCGCGGACGACATTGGAGCGATGTGGTGGAGCATTGTCATCTTGAAAGACTGCTACGTCGTCAGGGTGTTGAAATGTCAAAAACGGGTGCAGATGGTCTCCGATGAGTTGACGATACCGTGGACCATTCAACGTTTGGTCCAGGATAACCAGAGGGCCCATTCCAAACCAGGAAAATGCACCCCAGACCATCACTGACGCCCCACCACCCTGCACCACCACCTGTTGGCATGCGGGATCCATCGTTTCGTGAAGTCTGCGCCACACACGGTGCCTCCCATCAGCGTGGTACAGTTGATATCGTGACTCATCTGACCATATGACGTTACGCCACTGTTGCAAAGTGCAGCCAAGATGGTTGGTGGCAAATGCACGCCGGAGTGTTCGATGACGCTGGGTAAGCATTGGCACCCGTGTAGGGCGACGGCTGCCAAACCCAAGGGCATGCAAATTCCGACGGATTGTCCACCGAGAGACGTTTCTAGTGCGGCCAGTATTGAACTGGTCTGTGATTTGCTGCACTGTTGCGCTCCTGTCTTTCTGAATCATTCGTCCCAGGTGTCGCCGGTCACGATCATTCAGGGCAGCTGGACGCCCAGTATGGTGCCTGTTGTGGACTGTGATGCCTTCATCCAGCCATTCCCGATACACCCTGGAGACAGTTGAGCGGGGAAAGCCAAATTCCTGCACCACTGCCGAAATGGAACATCCCATGCGTCGGGCACCTACTATCATACCCCGTTCAAAAGACGTCAACTCTGATTAATCACTTATCCAAGCTCTTCCCACAACGTTTAATGGTCCATTCCCAGAATCCGTTACCCCTGTGAATTCGTGAGCCATGCCCATCAATCAATGTGCTTGCTATCCCATGAGTTTTGCTAACTCAGTGTACAGTTACTCCGACGATTAAAACAAACAAAAAAAAAAACAAACATAACAAGACAAAACATGTAAACAATTAAAATTTTTTTTCAAAATTGGTCTTATATTACCTTATTAAGTACCGAAAGGTGCTTTATGCTATCAGTGTGGGGAAATGTGTCTGTCTATATGTAACTCTAACTCCTCCAAGGCTATGAAAGATTTTCAAAATGTGTTTTCTTCAGTCGTTGAACCTGGTCTATAGCACGAACCAATCACAAATAGTACCCAAATCGGTTCAACAGCACGTGCACAAATGGTACCTTCACGACCCCACCTAGCAATTTTCAGTGGGAAGATATACAGGGTGGTCCATAAGTCTGTCCCCCCCTTTTATTTTTTGAACCGAAGCAGATATGTCAATTTTGATGAATCCAATGAATA
>JAHWFO010009445.1:126746-163075 GCA_023313115.1 Rhysida immarginata | reverse complement strand
TTTATATAGGCAGCAGAGTTAATAGTGCCCTCGCAAAAGTGAAGCGATCCTGCCCGGCTGCACTCATGCAGCCCCACACCATCAGTGATGCAGGCTTCTGAACTTTCCTCTGGTAACAATCAGGATGATTACTTTCGTGCTTGGTCCTTAGCACCTTGCGACCGTTGTTGCCATACATCACTGCAAAGGTGGACTCGTCGGACCACAGAACGCTATTCCACTGGGCAAGGGTCCACTTTACATGGGTTTTGGCCCATGCTACCCGGCGACGCTTAGCTACAGTGCTCATGAATGGCTTCCTCTTTGTAGCGTATAAGTAATAGTTGCATCTTCTGATGTAACGGCGGACTGTGCTTTCGGTTATGGGTATATGAAAATATTCTCGAGCCCAAACAGTCATTTCACTTATCGGAGCATGCCTGTTTTTCACAATGTAACGTCGAAATACTCGTAGGTCCCTAACATTCAATAATCGCTGCTTACCTGGTGCAGTCCCTGGTTCTGTTTTCCCGATTTCTCTGAAACGCTTGATGATCCCATTAACAGTAGAGAGAGAGTGCAACTGATAATTCATGGGCAATAGCTCGCTGGGATTTGTTATTCTGGAGCTGCTGTATAATTTTTTGCCGTATACACGTTTCTACTGGCTTACCACGTCCCATGGTTCAAAACAACACGAATACTGTGCTCTGTCGCGTGGACGGTGCTTTTAAAGCCTGATGCAAAGCATTCTGGGCGTTTCTACAGTCTTCAGGAAAGTTCTATATGCTGGCGACCCCTTGTGTACGAAGTTCTTTGAAACCTGTTGACAACGCAATTTTACATAAATTTGAATAAATTATTTCACACCATTAAATCGATTCTAAATCGATGTTGATATTGGTCCATCTACTCAGTAAATCTACAAGGTGATTATAATTAAAGTCCCTTTGTAAAAATGCTATAAAAAAACAACCATGAGTCCGAATGACTTCAAATTTGGACTGAGCATTCTTGAAGAAGGGGCATTTGATATGGGATAAGAAAAAAATAGTTCCAGAATTTATCACTAGATGGCGCTGTAAGCGGCATAACGGAAGCGGATTCAGCTAGAAGTGACATTTTGAATTGAAATACGACGGCTTTGGCATGAGTTGTTTATGGCATGATGTTTTTACATTAAAGTTGGTCAAGGAATGCAATTGACACTAAAACAAGTTAAACATGATTTTTTTTTTTTTATGATTTTGCAAAAAATCAACTGTACCGGTCAATGAACATGATTGCTTCGGGTTTGATGATGGAAAACATGACTTTCAAGTCATTTAACAGTTGTGGCACTGTTAGTGCAAAGCCCATCCACCACGGCAAGGTCGTACCACATCGGATGGGAAAAATCGGTTTTTAATTGTCCTTGGGCCAAAAACCGCATAAAAAGCAACAATGGAAACGCCTATTAATTATCTCGGGACTTGCGCAAGACATGTTCAATATGCTGTCCACCATTTTCCTCCACAAGTTTTAACCGATAAACAGCATGTTCCACAACAGACCGGAGTGTCTTCGGGGTCACGTTGTGAACGTGGTGCGTAATCCGAGCCTTCAATTCCGCTAAATTTGCAACTGGGCCACTGAACACATGATTTTTAAGGTAACCCCAGAGCCAGAAGTCACAAGGATTGAGGTCCGGTGATCTTGCAGGCCAGGCTCTCGGAAAATGACGGCTGATAATTCTATCATCTCCGAAATGTGTCTTCAGCAGTTGCTTCACTGGCTTTGCAATGTGCGGAGGAGCGCCATCTTGCATGAAAATTATTCTATCCACGCATGCATGCTGTTGAAGTGTTGGAATTACCTGGTTGCGTAAAAGACACGCATACCGTTGACCATTGACTGTACAGGTAACGGGACCCGCAGGACCCACTTCCTCGAAAAAAAATGGCCCTATAATCAATGATGCTGTCATCCCGCACCACACAGTTACCTTTGCAGAATGAAGCGGTATTGAAACACATGCGAAAGGATTTTCCGTTGCCCATATCCTGCAATTTTGTGTATTGACAACGCCGTGGAGATAAAAATGGGCTTCGTCTGTCCACAAGATGTTCCATGGCCATTCATTGTCCACTTCCATGCGAGCTAGAAATTCTAAAGCAAACGTGTGTCTAATTGGCAGGTCAGCAGGAAGTAACTCCTGAACCTGGGTAATTTTATAGGGATAACAATGCAGGATATTGCGTAAAATTTTATTGACCGTGCTCACAGGCATGTCTAAAGTTCGGGCAATTCCCCGTGCACTGCACGTTTGCACACCACTGTTCGACCCTTCCTCTAATGCTTCAGCCACATCTTCTACTGACGTCAAAGCAACTGCTTTCCTCCCTCTGCCAGATTTCACTGCAAAAGAACCTGTCGCTTCGAATTTTTTAATCATACACCTCAGAGCCTTTGCAGACATCGGACCACATCCTTTTTTCATTCCCTTTAATACCCGAAATTTCTTTAAAGCTGCTATGGCAGAGTCGCCATTCTTGTAAAAGAGCTTCACAAGCAGAGCGCGATCCTTCATTGACAGACCCATGGCAAGCTGCTGAGATACAAATATGACGAGAACGCCATGAGGCCTGCGTTTTTATAACACATGCAATGTCGCATGCGCATGCGTATCTTTCAATATGTATAGTACAAATCCTCCTAGGCATAATATGCCGCTTACAGCGCCATCTAGTGATAAATTTTGGAACTATTTTTTTTCTTATCCATATCAAATGCCCCTTCTTCAAGAATGCTCAGTCCAAATTTGAAGTCATTCGGACTCATGGTTGTTTTTTTATAGCATTTTTACAAAGGGACTTTAATTATAATCACCTTGTATTTTCATTAGCCTGCAATCCTCTGTATGCACTTTTCACTGTGTTTTTAGCCAAATTACTTGGTGTCCGAAGTTTATTGACGCTAGGGTTGTAGGAAAGCAGGCTGTTTTGCGATCTTCAGAAATATTAACTTTTTAACCGAATGCGAACTTACACTGATAGACTGGTCAAACTATAGATGACTAATTGACGCTGGTGTCGGTAATATCTGTATAGTTAAAGTGTGGTGAGATTTAAACTAGGTATTGTTTAAAATCTTCCTAATGTTCGATATCTGATATGGCAATGTTGTTGTTCAGTGCGATGATGAAATATTCACCAGCAACAACACCTATCAAAGACAGCATGGAGGTAGATACTGATGTGCAAATTATGATATTTGGACACTTCAATGTAGATGCTATATTAAACTTACAATTCTTGGCTTTGTGAAGAAACGTTTCAATTTAGATTACATGCCCATCGAATCACCTACTACATTGGGTGGCAGTACTATAGATTTGATATTGATTCTAGTCTGTTGACATTTGTATCAGGCTTCTCTTATCACAGACCACTGATTTGTAAGTTGTGAATGACTTATAATTAAGGTTCGGTTAAAAATAACTAGTCTGGTTAAAAATTTATTATATATTGCAGTTATATTAGTTGTTTGAACATATTATGTCAGAAATTAAAATTTTTAAATTGTGTTGTACAAAATGATTTCTTATTCGTCATGAAGCCACAAGACGTATTCTACGACTTAACTAGCGGCCGTGTCCCAACACAGCCCCATATAATTTTTCATTGTTTTCAAATGTTAACAAAGAAAAAGCTACATTATTTCAGATTGGAAACGTCACACGCGTTCGCGTTTACGTGGTGCTTAACCTCTCTATTGTTTGGTATCATCCTCAAGTTACGTAATGCTACTACGTGTTGCAATAAACTTCCAGAGTTTTTCTTTAAGAATCTGTACGAGGTCTGTTCAAAAAATACGTAGACTGACGTCATAAAACAAAATATACTTTATTCAGAAGTTACACATCTGGGTCCCCTTCAAAGTACTCTCCTCCCCGACGCACACACTTATCCCAACGGTGTTTCCACTTTTGGAAACAGTCCTGGAACGCTTCTTTTGTGATGTCCTTCAGCGCCTTCGTCGCATTTGCCTTTATGTCGGGAATCGTCTCAAATCTCCTTCCTTTCAAAGGTCTTTTGAGTTTGGGAAACAAGAAGAAGTCACAAGGAGCGAGGTCAGGTGAGTAGGGTGGGTGAGGAAGAACAGTGATCGAGTGTTTGGCCAAAAACTCTCGAGTTCTGAGGGCTGAATGGGCTGGAGCGTTGTCGTGATGAAACAACCAGTCACCTCTCGTCCACATTTCTGGCCTTTTCCACTCGTCCAGTGGCAGTTTTTCCGAGTTTAACACAAAATTTCACAGCAACTCTTTGCTCGTTCAAGTCACACATTCTAAAAATCCGCCAAACGAAAAAAAAACACACTTCACAAACAACCGCGTAGCTAATCAACCAATACTGATATTTGCAATCAAAAAACTGCCTTGTAATCAGCGGATCTGTCAGAAGATGGCGACACCCAGCGATTTTGATTGGGACCAACAGGGCCCGCGCAATTCAAACAGTCTACGTATTTTTTGAACAGACCTCGTATGTGGTGTGTCTATATTCTGAATAGCTTTGATGTAATAAATTTTTAAAAGTGTGAAGTTCGTTTGTAATCACCCTGTATATCAAACAAATGGTAATGACAAGATAGAAGCGGATATAAATTACTATTTATCGCTAATTGATAAATATGGTTCCGGGAATAAACCATTTTGAAAATGGTTGTATTCGAAATAATGGTACCACGTGCTCTAATGGTACCTTTATAACACCCTCAAAAATTTTCAATGGTAAGATATGGTTTGTAATATATCAAACAAATTGGGATGATGTGTCATGAATAAATATAACGTAAAATTAATGATAATCCAAATTGGTTCAAAGTTATGAGGGGAGATCAAAAAGTAAGTTGTTTTTCCACATAGTCCCCAAGAAACCCTAAACATTTATCCGAACGATCAACCAACTTTTCGATTCCGGATGCATAGAAATCTCCTCCGGCGTTTTATAACCACACGGTGACAGCCGCTTTCACCTCCTCATCGTTTCGAAATCGTTGTCCACCGAGTTCCGTTTTGAGCTTACCGAAAAGATGAAAGTCGCATGGCGCTAATTCGGGACTGTATGGAGGATGTTGCCAAACCTCCCACTTGAATCGCTGCAGCAGTTCGCACGTTTGGCGGGCCTTGTGAGGTATTGCGTTATCCTGCAACAAAATCACACCGGCCCTCAATTTCCATATACCGTGGTGATTTCATGATGAATGTCCGTGCAATTCACCCGTTTGGCCCATAGAAATCGGATTGCTGCTGGCACCTCAAGTTTGGAGTGGAAATCCAGTTGATGCGCCATTGCTTTTAGCCCGCTAGTCACACAAAGCCCGACTTCTGCGCAGTTAATGTCCCTTTCTCCGCTTTGCCCAAGATTGCGACACACAGCGCGCTCCTGCGGCGAGTTAGTGCAACTTAGTTTTTGATCTCCCCTCGTACGTCCGAACTCTGTGAGGACCTGTATGATTAATTACTGTTTGCCAATTGATAAATATGGTTCCGCGACGGGTTTAGTTCAGCTTTTCAATAAATATATTAATTTTATGTTCCGTAGTTATTTAATAACTTACCAGAATGATACTTAATTTAACATCTTTTAATTTAATTAAATCTAATTCTTTATATTGGAAGAACCCAAAAATCTATCTAAAAGTAATGTAAGCTTAAATTTTGGAAGTAAAAAGTTTCATGAAAAGATTTCCTTTAAGCTTATATATCTAATGTTATTACAGTACATTGTTTTAAGACTAATATATTTACAGGTGATTCAGAAAGGTAGGTCAAGAATGAAATACCATATACAGTTTGTAGCGGGGAACAATATTTTTCCTATAAACATGGGTCCGGAAATGCATCCTTACAGAGATAATGCAACTTGTACGAGGTAAGAATGGATGTGCGTTACCCGGACGGCAATGGTAGGGTCCATGTAAATTAGGATCTAAACATGTAAATTGTTCGTGTTCTCTCCTTTAAAAGAGAGGAAACGAAACATGTAATGCCATTGTCGTACAATGGATCGCTTGACTAATGCGGAGCTGCCGGACTACTGAAGCGGAAAGGATTTACCAACAGCGTTTCGATTTGGAATTTAACTGAAATTTAAATATGTTGTTAAGCACCCCTTCCACTATTATATAGCATAGCAACTCATGCTAATGGGCATTAGTTTACGAGATATAATCATTTAAAATTAGTTATGTAGGCTATTGGTGTATATTTACAAATTCGGACAGTGTGACATTCAAATAGTCAACGGTGGTCAGATGGTTATTTCGATGTACACTACATGATCAAAGGAGTTGGGACACCCCTGTGAACACCTGAGGTGTTTCTCCTGGACTGGATTGGGCCCGCTCATCATGGTGGACGGAAACCTCAATGCTAATGGCTACAGGACCATTCTGGATAACGGGGCACTTCTAGCGCTGTGGGAACACTTCGGTGACGGGCCGTTCCTCTTCCAGCACGACAATGCGCCTTGCCACAAAGCAAGATCCATATCCGACTGGTTTGACGAGATGCGGGTTGAAGAACTGGATTGGGACCCAGAGTCCTGATCTCAACCCCCATCGAATATCTTTGAGACGAATTGGAACGACGTGTGAGATCCAGGAAGGTTCGCCCTACAACTGTCCAGGAACTGACCACGATACTCCTCGAGGAATGGAGGTCAATACCTGTGGACACATATCGAAAAACTTGTGGACAATATGCCATGTAGCGTGCAGGCAGTGATAGCAGCTCGGGATGGTCCTGCACATTACTGATTGAAGCTTTTTGCGGCTTTACGGTAGAGCAACAGGTGTCTCAACTCCTTTGATCATGTAGTGTATATTACAACGCTAAAGGTCACGGTTTCAAATCCCACTTCCATTTAATTAATTTTTTATACATGTTTTTGAACAATTAATATATGAAACTAATAATAATTAAAAAATATATAAATAAAAATTAATATATTAAAAAAATAATAATAAGATAAACCGTAACAGATACACGAAAAATTTCAATTGAAGACTTGTTCAGCATGGAATTCCGAACAAAACAAAACAAAAAATTTCCAAAATCCGATGAACGGATTATCAACAATCACATATTGAATTAATAAACCAATGATGAATGATATAATCAAGTACCGAAAGACTAAATGAATACTGCTACATAAATCATTGAAGAACTGCGTTGCTTATATATTCCACCCGTAAAACTTCTAATTTATAATTTGCATATATTTGAAATGAATTTGAAATGAATTTATAATTTACGTGCTACTTCACCAATATCCACTATCATTATTTACTCGCTATATTCACTCATGACATGTTATGAGTTGTTTGATATATTACATGCCTTATCTTAACATTGAAAGTTCCAACAGTTACCATTTGGCATCATATAGTACCATTAGGGCATGTGCTACGTAACCATTTCCCACTATCATTATTTACTCGTTACATTCACTCATGGCACGTTGTTACGAGTTGTTTGATATATTGCATGCCATATCTTAACATTGAAAGCTCCAATGAAACCATATTGTACCATATACTACCATTAGGGCACGTGCTACGTAACCGTTTTCCACTCTCATTATTTAGTCGTTATATTCACGCATGAAACGTCGTTACGAGTTGTTTGATATATTACATGCCATATTTTAGCATTGAAAGTTCCAATGGTACCATATGGTAAGGTATGGTAACATTAGGGCAACTGCTACTTAACCAATTCCCACTATCATTATTTACTCGTTATATTCAGTCATGATATGTTGTTACGAGTTGTTTGATATATTACATGCCATATCTTAACATTGATAGTTCCAATGGTACCATAGACCATTAGAGTACGTGCTACGTAACCAATTCCCACTATTATTATTTACCCGTTATATTCACTCATGAGACGTTGTTACGAGTTGTTTGATATATTACACACCATATCTTAGCATTGAAAGTTCCATCGGTACCATATGGTACTATTAGGCACGTGCTAGTAAACCAATTACCACTATCGTTATTTACGCGTTATATTCATTAATGATACGTCCTTACACGTACATGTGCTATTACACCAATTTGTGCTATGACTAGTTACTCTCGTATATTCGTTCATGTGACGTCGTGAGGATTTATTTTATATATTACATGCCATATCTGGTTAGAGGAAATTTTAAGGGGGGGTATCGTAATGTTACCATTGAGCACGTACCTATTCCGGCTATCTCAGGTTCGTACTTGTTCGTGTTCTGTCCCATATTAATGGATTGGTGAAAACAGAGTGTGAAAAAGCTAATTCGTTTTCACGTTATCGTCATAAATAAATAATAAGCTCCCTACGAATAATAAAATTCTTTTGATTTAGAGTCCGTTCTGCCCTTTCAATAATCGTCAATCTCGTGCATCCTGCACGCGCACCATCTCATTAACGTTTAGAGCCGAACCTATATGCTTATTACGCGTTTTCCCCAACGCAATTGTACCGATTTCGGCTATCTTCGAACTAAATTTATCAATTGGCTAAACACTATTTAATAACGTTATATTCGTTCATGGCTCGTCGTTACGAGTTGTTTGATATGTTACTTACTATATCTTAACATGGAAAAATTTTGGGGGGGGGAGGGTATCACAATAATACAATTAGTGCGCATGCCACTGTAGAGATTTCGACCATCTTCGAACTCGTCCGTGCCATTTCCCATATCTATCGATTGGTGAAAACAGATTTTTAAAATCTTTCACACTTTCCGAGAAAATCGAGTTACGGACAGACGGACGGACGGACGGTCGGACAAGGCCAAAGCATAAAGCACCTTTCGGTACTTAATAATGGCGAATTCGGCTGACTGCTCCGAGAGTGCAAAGGGATTGCTGGAGTCACGTGATCAATCTGGCCGAGAACAGCAACCCAGCTTGGAGCAGACGAACATTGTTTATCAGTGCTCCAAACTGGTCTAGAGGCAATGCACTCTGCTAGCAACACTATTTTTATTTAAGACAGCAATATAAATTAATTATTAAATTAAATAGTTTAAGTAAAAAGAATATATTATAATAAATAGTAATGTGGATATTTTTCCTTTATAGATTAATAGAAAAGATAAAATAAAATACAATTAATTTAATTAAAATAAAATACATATAAAGGCCAATATTATATGAGATGGTTGAGCTTAAGGTCCTGATGGAGTTGAAGAAATTCAGGAGAAGTACTTCAATATATATGTAATTTAAGTTAAATTTATTTTAATTTATTTTATTTTATGTTTTCTATTGATTTATAAAGGAAAAATATCCACATAATTATTAAATTACCGTTAATGTGTTGTACAAATCAGTTGAAAAATTATTTTTATTCATGAAGTGTAAATTTTTAACGAATCCAATAAATCATGGATAAAATGAAATGTTGAAAAATGATGTATACTATATATTTGGATAGGGAAAGTATATTTGTATTTTTATAGCTCTTATTCCAAGGATATTCATCTATTTATTATGTGAAATATTCATAATAACACATAGAGTACGAGGTCTAATTATAACACAAAGATCTTCATCCGTATATGTATCGGCAAAATTAACAAAATTCTCAATTTTTGGAATTTTTTTCGGCCGTTCCGAATGTTTTGCCATCAATAAAGCCAAAACTCCGTATTCTTCATCCAGTAATTGTAAAAGAATTTCGTCTATTTCAGTCTCTGAGATAGCCATTTTGATTTTGCAGGCGACGCAAGCAGACGAGCAGAGAGCAACACTGCTCCACCGATTTTGGAAGAGCGCGAAGGAGTGCTCCTTGGCGCAAGGAGCAATACCAGCCGAACGCTGTGGGAGCCGCTCTGCGAGAGCAAGAGCAACCAGCCAAACAATTATTAAAGCTCCGGAGCGCGTCTGGAGCACGCCAGAGCAGCCAGCCGAATTCGCCATTAGTTACCTCCCTATGCACTTCACAAAGACATTTGAATGTTCAACATGCAAATCAAGAAATTACCAAAAATTTCCATAATAACATTCACTTTCATGAGGAAAAGCAAATAAAAAGTTATTTTACCAACAATGACAGAGCCGACGGTTAAACTTTCGCTTTCGGTTTCGCTTTATTAGACGCGTGATTTTCAATCGAGCAACAACTACTGTAGTGTAATGTTATAAAATGGAAAGTATTGGAGGTTCTAGTGAGGGAAAAAATTTGTATGTGTATTTTAGTATACCAAAACTCATACTAATTCAGGATTCGTTAAAACTTGCGGAAAATAAAAATAAAACTTAAAAAAATGTTAACACACTACCAGCATATACTTTCAATATAAATATTTAGGCACATTCCGCGTTATCCGTCACTAAAGAGATGGTTATCGGGATCGCTATACTCAAAGCTGACATTTTAAACCCGCCACTCCATAGAACTCGGGTTTAAGATGTGAACGGTGTACTTACTACTTAAAATGTAGCGGTTCGGATAACCAACTCTTTAGAGATGGATAACGCGGAATGTGCCTAAGAAATTATACTTTAAGTATATGCTGCTACTGTGTTAACATTTCGTTAAGTTTTATCTTTATTTTCCGCAAGTTTTAACGAATCCTGAATTAGTATGAGCCTTGGTATACTAAAATACACACATATGTCAGTGCGAAATTTGTACGAGTATACTCCGAGTAACGGAAATTTTGATGAAAAAATTTCTCTATGAGAGAGAAATATTATTAGAATTAGTTTTTTTTTTAAATATGTTTATGAAATATAATAAGCAAAAAATTCTAAAAATACGTTTTTAATAATTAATATTAGTTTCATATAAAATTTGAAACAAAAACATGTTTAAAAAAAATTAAATGAAATTGAGAAAGGTACAAGATTTGAACTCAGAACCTTTAGCATTATAATCAATCAACTTAACCACATGACTAGTTAAATGGCACACGACTACATTAACTACTTAAATGGCACACTGTCCGAATTTGTAAATATATATCAATAGCCTACATAATTAAATGATTTATCTAGTAAGCTAATGCCCATTAGCATGAGTTATTATGCCATAGAATAGTGGGAAGGGTGCGTGACAACATATTTTAAATTTCAGTTAAATCCAAGCTTAACAGATCTGGTCCTCTTGTTAGAGAAACTTGTTTTTGTTAGAGAATGAGTAAAGACGGTTTCATTTCGTGGTTAAATTTCAATTTCCTCCTTCATGCTCGTTAGAGATAAGCAAAACAAAGGGATACGCCATATTTGTAGGCATTCGTCCTATCAGGATGAATTTAATATCAATTGTTTATATATGTACAGGTTTTTAAAAAGGATATAAATGTTTAAACCCACGTAGTAAAAAAAAACCAACATACTATACCTTTCGGTCGTCGCCTAAAACAATCTTATACAGCTCCTGGTCCTTTGCTTGTTGTTAGCTAATAATTCCTTTACACAAAAGATTAAATAAGGAAATAGGATGAGATTTCATGAGTCATTTCTAAATATTCATAGCAACGCCAAGATATATAATCTATTTAAATTGATAAAGTTCAAGACCCTTTCTTTATAATTCATATGAACATTAAACTTATCAGAAAATGTAAGTTTATTATCTATAATGAGTTGCACTTAGTCGAAGATAAGATAACGGTTGTGGCAACAAAGGATTTGCCTTCCTAGTAAACTAATTGAACATCGAGTCGGTATTACACACTGCGTTTACATGCACACTTTCGATCCGGATCGACTTGAGCTAATCCAAAAGTGCCTTGCGTTTACATGCATCTAAGTCGATCCGGATCGAGTCCAATAAGATGCCCTGTGGGTAGATTAGGAAATAGACCAGAATTTGTCATCTGCTACAGAATCTGCCATTGTTGGCTCAGTCTGCCTTATCACTTGAATTACGCTTCCACTAAAATACGGCTGTAATACAATTTTAAAAATTTTTTCTCATTATTATCGTCCGGAAATATAATTGACAATCAACATTTTTTGTAATTATTGATTTTTCCTTTAAATTTTGTTTTCGATTAAAATTTTCTATATTTTGTTATTTATAAGGTCCTATTTATAATGTTAACTAGATCAGGTTTTTGATTTATTTACACCTCAAAATAATAACTTTTAAAAAAAAATTTAAAATGCATTTTAAAATAATAACATTCCTTAATAACTTTTAAAATGCATTTGCATGTTTAAGTTTTTTTATACTTATTTTTATCAAAATATAATTTTATACATTCTTATCAAAATATAATTTTAATAGATTTTTGTCAAATTAATTTTTAGATTTATATCAAAAACTTCAATTTAATAGTTTATTATAATTTTATTAAATTATAAAAATTATCAAATTACAATTAAAATAATTATAAATAATTATCAAATTATAATTTAATAAAATAGAAATTGTTAAATTGAAATTTTTGATATAAATATTTGATAATTATAATTTGATAAAAAATTATTAAATTAAATTTTGATAAAAAATATATATATATAAAACCCCAATTTAATAGAAAATTTGAAAAATTTTAATTTGGAAATATGACATTTTGCTAAAAAAAATTTACAAAAAAAAAAACTTAACCCATGCAATGTGTTTTAAAATTTATTCATTTATTTATTTATAGATATTTATTGTGTTGAGGTGTAAATCAACCAAGAACTTATTGTAGCTAAAATTTTGTATATCTTTTCTTTTAACCAAACAACAAATTTAAACTCGATCCAGATCGGGGTGTTTACATGCACATTAGTGGATTAACCTCTTTCCTGAGACATACTTCCCTGGTTTCAAACCACCTCTTTCGACTGGATCGAACTCGATCCGGATCGGGGTGTTGAAGTCTGTTTACATGCCACTTTTTGCAGGATTGACTTGAAGCTGGTCTTTCGATCCGGATCGAAAGTGTGCATGCAAACGCAGTGATATTTAAACTTCTACTTGTATATTAGACGTCTTATTGGTCGTAACTGTAAATGCATTTTTTTATTTAATTTCCCCATGGTACTGTAAAGTAACACTACACTAGGTTTTATTTAATAGCCTATCTTATATATTATTATGACCACCTGACATGTTTATGCAAATGCGGCGCACGGACGTCGCCACAATGTTGCTAGCGGGCCAGACCAATATAAAAAAAGAAGCCGGAGTGTCATCGACAACAATAGACGTGTTCCATTCCTCAACTATGGATTAACGATGTGATTTAACAGCCTTCGAAAGCGGGATGATTGTAGGTGCTCGGAGCTATGGCGAGTATCAGCGAAACAGCAGCATTCGTGGGGTGCTCAAGAGCAGCCGTCGTTAAAGTATTTAAAGACTGGACGGTTATCCGGAAGACGGGGTCTGAACGTTCGCGTTGTGGCTGCCCGCGGATGGTTGATGATCGGACAGAACGGTGACTGTCACGACTGGTAAAGGATAACAGAAGGGCAACTGTGCATCAAATCACTGCTGACCTTAATCAGGGGTCCTCCAAAACGGTCTCTGAATGCACTGTCCGCCGCGCACAGCATCTTATGGGATACGGAAGCCGAAGACCTGCCCGCACACCTTTGCTGTCTGCAGTCAACAAGCGGAAAGGACACCAATTCGCTCGGGAGTACAAAGACTGGACTATCGAGCAGTGGAATCAAATCATGTGGTCTGACAAGTGACGATTCCAGTTACATCATGCAGACGGCCGCGTGAGAATCTGGCGGAAACAGCACGAAAGCACGAGTACAACCCTTCAGGCCAGTGCGGGGAGTGTTATGGTCTGGGGAATGTTTTCCTGGCATGCGTTGGGTCCGTTAATACGTGTTGAACAACGTCTGGATGACACAGCCTACCTCCTATTCTCGCCGATGAAGTCCACCCAATGGGTACTTCCACCAAGACAATGCGCCATGCCACAGAGCTCGTATTGTGCAGGAGTGGTTCCAGGAACATGAGGGGGGACTTTACCTTACTTCGGTGGCCCCCACAGTCTCCAGATCTCACTCCAAATGAGGCATTTGTGGGACGAAGTCGAACGAACCAACAGACGGCTGTATCCACCACCGTCCAATCTAGCACAACTAGACAGTGCTATCCGTCAGGCATGGTGTCAGATTCCTTCCACCACCTTCCAACATCTCGTGGAATCAATACCACGAAGAATCACTGCAGTATTAACGGCAAAAAGTGGCCCAACGAGATACTGACAGGGTGGTCATAATAAAATGCTCACTTATAAGGGAACCCCACATAGCCTATCTGCTTTAACAATGGAGTCTTTGCATGGCTATGTATGCACAAATTTTTTCATTTTCGCGGTTTATTTTGAGAAAAAAAAACAAAATGTTGCACTCTTATTTTGGAAGCATCGATAATAGCTTCAGATGAGTAACATACATGCATGTGACATACATGATTGGACACTTTCGATTTTAGACATTTTGTAGAATTTCTAGAAAAATACTTGAAGAATTATTCTGAAACGTGAGGGGTGTAAAGAGCATGTTACACCTCATATATTTCAGCGAAGGTTTTGCATAATACTTTTATAGCTATTAATTACATTCTGAACATGAAGGATACTGAAGCTGTATAAGCAATTAGGGGTAAATGTCCGGCCCTCGTAAAAAATAATGTCTGAAATACGTTGTAGCTGTAAGACACTCCTTTTACTTATCTGTGTTTATTTGGATGAAAATAGCACGTACATTCAAAGAGATATAAAGTTTTCTTTAAAAAAAAAATCAAATTTTTTTCATTCGCTGTCTTTTATCATCAGAAATAGAACTCAAGAGTTTACGTAATAGTTTCCGTAAGAGGAGGAGTGTCACGTGCAGTGGAAACGATTTGCATTAAAGAGACAGGAATAAAGGGAGGGATACTTAATACGTAAAGTTCAATACTCATTTATTTGAACGACTGGTTACAAAACTGAGGTATTGAGTTTTAAAATTTAAAGAAGAGATTAATAATTGAAGTTCTTTATTCACTACTGCGAAGCACTGACACTACAACCCTTTTCCAAAATGGTTCGGCCACCTCGAAAATTTCGTGCCACATCTACTAGAAAATTTTATTATAAAAAAAATATTTCTTTGATCTGAAAAGTCTTTTTAAAGTTAAAAAGTTTGGTTATTTCTATACTTTAAAAAAAATTATGAAACGTTTAAAGCTGGGTTCTAGCATCATTATTTTCAGTTAAAAAAAAGACACTTGTTTCAAAATGGTTCGGCCATTCCGTTTTCGCTTCAAAATGGTTCGGCCGAAGACTATTTGCATATAAAAAATTATTCTAAAAATGTTTTGTCACGTGATCTATGACTTTACTTGTTCTTGTAATGCAAACCGTATAAATAGACAATAATAACCATCAATGTGGTATTACAACTTGATATTCTATAACGACACATCTTCTTCGAACAATCATGCCACGTGGAAAAGCGCTTTCAACTGATATTCGGCAACTTATCATTAAAAAACACAAAGAAGAACAAAAGTCTGCTGGTGAAATTGCAAGGATATTGAATATCAGTCCGTCAACTGTGAAGGACATTGTTAAGAAATACAAAACCACAGGGGACATCTCCATAGGAAAGTCAACTGGACGGCCAAAAGCAACAACTGCAGCAGAAAACCGAGCACTACGAAGGATAGTGAAAACGAAGAGGCATTCAACTGCTTCCGAAATTAATTCCTCATGGACCAATGCAATAAAGAAGCCTTCACAACATGGGCTACAAATTTTACAAGGCCAAAGACAAACCCCTCCTGACAAAGAGGAACAAGAAGGCAAGACTAGAATGGGCCAGAGGACGTAGAACATGGACTCTAGATTTGTGGAAAAAGGTGATTTTCTCAGATGAGTCAAAGTTTGAAGTGTGTGTGGGTAACCGCTCATCACGCGTCATCCGGCAGGCTGCTGAAGCTTTTCATCCATCCTGCATTCGCACAAATGTGAAGCATCCCCTCAGCCTGATGGTGTGGGGTTGCATGAGTGCATCAGGAGTAGGAAAACTGCAATTTATTGATGGAACTGTTAATGCTCTAAAATACATAAACATTTTGGAGGAGAATTTGATTCCATCAATTAAGAAGCTGTATCCAACTAATAGCGAAGATGCTATTTTTCAGCAAGACAACGCACCATGCCATACAGCAAAGGTAGTTAAAGCTTGGTTTGAGAAACAAGCTGTGAACATACTACCATGGCCTGCTAGTAGTCCAGATATGTCACCCATCGAGAATGTTTGGGGAATGCTAAAGAAAGTGGTGCGCAGACGTCAACCAACAACAAAGGATGAACTGAAAACTGTCTTGCAAAATGAATGGGACAAAATCACCCCTGAACAATGTGAAAAGTTAATTAACTCGATGCCTGATAGAATTACTGAAGTAATTAAAAAAAATGGAGATGTAACTAAATATTAATTGTAAATGGCCGAACCATTTTGAAATGTAAATGTAATGGCCGAACCATTTTGAAACAAGTGTCTTTTTTTTAACTGAAAATAAAGATGCTAGAACCCAGCTTTAAATGTTTCATAATTTTTTTTAAAGTATAGAAATAACCAAACTTTTTAACTTTAAAAAGACTTTTCAGATCAAAGAAATATTTTTTTTATAATAAAATTTTCTAGTAGATGTGGCACGAAATTTTCGAGGTGGCCGAACCATTTTGGAAAAGGGTTGTAGAAACAACTGTATAATTATCTGGGAACACGCTACTCATGTTACACTTTAACGATGAGGTTACCATACAGTATCACTTATCCTTTGTGAGCTGGGAGCTATTGGCCCCACGTTAATATTTATTCACTTTAGTAAAGCCCAGTTATTATCACACTTTTATTTTACAAGCAATGGGTGCCGTTGACGATAATTTAGAACACTGAATTTCACTGAGTTATTAAAGCAGTCGTAGCACTAACTTAATAACACCTTCTGTATAGCTTGGAAACACTGGTAATCACTTAATCATTTACTTGAGGCCATGAAGATTGAGCAGTAAGCAATGAAGGTATTAGGCCTACTGAGTAATTATCAAAAGCCGGGTCTTCGTATTTATTTATTTCGTTAAAGTTAAGCCAATCACTATCTGGCATCTAGCGGATTTAATGTTTTAACAGTTTAAATTAGTAGGCACAGTGTCGACTCTGGTTAGGCTTTTATTTGTTAAGAGTACAATGTTTAGTTAGCCCGGTCGTTTAACGGTAATGGCTTCAGTACACGCGGTTAGAAAAGCAAGTCAAAACGAGGCTTAACGGTGTCGTTGATACTAATTAAGTATTTAAGTCCATAACGTTCGGCTCCTTGAATGATACCCAAGTCGCTTGCCAGATATCCGTTCAATCCAAGGTTATTAGAATAATAAGGTTGCGCGCTCAGGAAGGTTCCGTACGATTGGTCGAATTCAAGCAAAACGGATGACGTCATCCAGAGGCAAGCGGCGCGGAAGGGAATGAAGCGATTTAACAGAAAACGATACGATCACGACGGTATGTTGTAAACAAAAGTATGAATTCAACTTTACATAATAATGGTCGGAAATTAATTGAATATTAAACAGTGGCATGAAATGTAATTTTTGAATATTAAAATAAAACGATGAAATTATTGGAATTTTGATTTTACAGTAAATAAAGTTATATCAGGAACATATCTATTCCTGTCTATATGAATAAGTCTGAATCGACAGATTAAATGAAAATTGATCGAGTAAGCTTTCATCGACAAGAGAATTCTCGAATAGTCAAATTTAAAAGAAACTATAAAAATTAGATGCATAATAAAATGAATTCATTGTTTAGGGTTATAGCAAAAGAGTCCTTGGGAAAAGAGAAGAACGAAATGCTTCCACCTCTCTTTCATTCTGGCAACACGCTATTGCACAGTTGCAAACCATTTGAACAATAAAATTTCAAGTTTAATTACTCTATATTCACTTCATCACGATATAAGCAGTACGAGCAACAATTTTATTCATGAGTTCCACGAAAGTACCTAATAATGCCTCAATCAAACCGAAATTCGCGCTGATTCATTTGCTAATCGCGCCACTTCGCCTCTGGATGACGTCACAGCACGCTGAGATCTTATTGAGATTGTGCGAGAAGTTGCGAGATCTGCTCTGAGCGCGCAACCTTATTATTCTAATAACCTTGCGTTCAATCCGCATGAAAATATGCCATACATCAGTGTGGCTTCGGAGTAGGCTGTGGCTTCGCCGGTTAAGATACCTCCGCTCTCCCGTCGGAGCTGGAAACGAAAATGTACCAGGTGACGTAGATGAAGCGTCTCGGCTCTTAGAGGCTTCGGCATGCGTTGAAAAGTTTGTCGCTCGCTGTTTAGCGCTTCGGACTCGACGGTAAACTTTGTTTAGACGTACTGGGTACGTTAGTCCATTTTCATTTTCGTTACTGCGTACGTTGTACGTGTTCATCGTACAGTCGCCATCTTTCCTTCTGGCTTTCTCTTCCGCTCCTTCTATCTGCTGCTTCCGGTTCTCGTGCCTCTCGTTCTCCCTCGTGAGTTGGGAGCTCTGTTTTGCTCCTCGCTGATGCGGGCGTTATCATTTGACGTCACGGCCTTTCGCGTAGGATATACGTATCTTGTCTTGTAATGTTTGCTTATACTATTGTCTTCTTCTAACCTTAGCCTTTGTTTGATTTTTTTCCGAAGTCCTGGCTGGTATTAGAGTCTTCTCTGGAGGTACTTTACGTTTCCATTTATAACGGTGTGGAGTTCCATTTGGTTTGGTTCTCCAATTTCTTTGGGTCTGCATTTTCTTTTGCCCATGTCCTTTAGAATACTCACATTGCTTAGCTGCAATATTTTGTGCAACTCGGTTTGCTTTTGAAGACTTAAGCGTTTTCCTCTTCGAAAGTCTATGTTGGGATTATCTGAACCGAGTGACATCAGCGCTATACTTTCCGTTGATAGGCCCTTTGACTTCTTTTTACTTGTTTTGTTTCTGCCTCTTAACGACTCTTGAGGATGTGAAGTTGATTTCGACTTTTTGTTAGTAGCCACAGAACTAATCAATTTTTCCAAGGACCGTAGAACGCTCTTAATTTGTGCTAGTATTTCGGTTACCTTTTTATAGAAAGTTTCTTGTTTGGGGCATCGCTGTACCTTACGCTCCTGACAAGAGTTTACTTGGACCATGTCGATTTCCATGGGTTCCTCTTCAGGTGCTTGCGGTACAACTTCCCAATCGTCTGTTCCGGGTTATCGTGCGCCTTATACCATTGCTCCAGCCATGTTATTGCTTCTTCGACTGTTTTACATCCGCTTAGTTTCACTTTTGCGGCTACTTTGGGCGGCAATCCTTGGATGAAGAAGTAAAATTTTTCTGTGTGGATGGTGTCCTTGAGCCCGTTGGCTAGTCTTCTGAAATTGAGGACGTAATCTCTTATATTCGAACCTTTGAGTTTTAACTTTTGGAGATCTGTACGTCTTGACAGCTGTGTTTGTCCCCCTGCGAACGTGTTTATGAACGCTATGCGAAGGGAGTCCCAACTAAGATCAAATCTTCATAAAGCGAAGTCGTTGTACAAGTCTAATGCTGTTTCCTTTAAGCATGTGGGGAAGATGAAGAACCACTCGTCTGGCATTAAATTTTTTCTTGTTGCTACCTTCGAGAAATGTTTAATAAATTGTTCAGGGTCCTCGTTACCCCTTCCATGAAAGTAGGGCAACGGTATCTCGTTGATTACTCTTTGCAATGGCGAGCCGGCCAAGTTATGTACTGCTTGCGTTAACTATTGCATAAGTTTTGGTTCCATTTTATGTGTTAAGTCTGCTTGGCTTGAGTTTTATAGAAGTATCCCTTATTTCGTGTGAAGGTAATCATTAACTACTCCACTATAAGGGACCGAAATGAACAGTTCGGTCTTTGCTGTAGACGAACGTTGTGAACGCAATAGCTCGTTTCCCATTTTGGGACAAAGTATAATATGGAAATCTTGTGGCGCAGTTACACGCAATTGTTTTGCTGGGCAGAGGCCAAGTCGTGGCACGCTCTTGGTACCATAAAAGTATCCCTTATTTCAGTCACGTGCAGTGGAAACGATTTGGATTAAAGAGACAGAAATAAAGGGAGAACTACTTAATACGTAAAGTTCAATACTCATTTATTGGATTAACAGTATTTTTATTATAAAAAGTATATACCAATATTTACAAATGCAGTTGAGCAATAATAATTTTTTTGTAACACCGTCATTTAATTTTCTTATTGATTTTATATTAAAATATTAAACAATTGTTTTTTTATAATATTACAATAATAATATTCTTTTTTATTATTAATTTTTATAAGATTTATCAAGTAAAATGTAAATAAGATTTATAATTATCAAACATTATGTGAATAAATCTTTTATCAATAAAACTAGCTGCTTCAAATTTAGTTTTTTTGGAAGTTGTATATCAAGACTTCAAGAGGTATTAGTAAGCGTAACCTGTTTTCTGATTTTTAAAAAAAACTTTATTGCATTAACTAACGATAACGTATACTTTTAATGACTTTCAATAGCTGATTCAATGCCTTACGAATTTTTAAAAGAGCGCCTACAACTCGCAACTCCTATCGTTATTGTAATAATGGAGGCTTAGCCAGAGACAAGTGAAAGCATAGATGAAGAAAACTGAAGAATAAGAGTTTGGCTTCCAATTCTTACGCCTAATAAGATGTATCCACTTTTTACGAAGAATGTTATCCTTTGGAAATCTATTGTGCAAATATTATACCTGGTTATACGAGCTTGGTGCTCATTTATTGAGTGACAGTTGTTTTTTTAATGTATTCATCACAATAAAAATGTTTATCACAATACTTATCTTTATTGAAATATCAATTAGATGTTTATACTTTAAAAAATTTAACAAGCTGTGTCACAAAATTATTTTAAGAAAATAAAAAAAATGTCATTTTAATTTTTGTTTATCTGACAATAATGGAATGTTGATAAAGTCAGAAACATTTAAACTGGGAAGATATTTAAAAGTGTTTCTTACAAACAAACCTAACATAATTTATCAAATTTTAGCTAATTGATTTTAAAATTTTAAATTAAAAGAAAATCTGGTCACCTAAAATACTTTTAAAAGGTACTCAATTTTTTTTTAAACAAAAAAAGGAAGAAATAATTCTCAGTTGAATAAAATAATTAGACCAGAGACAAGTGAAAGTAATAATCAGTTTATTAATCCACATATTGTAATAAACTATTAACATATTATTAATACACATGATTACTTGTGAAATGAAATATTGGATCCTTTTAAAAAACGATTTGTGCAATTATATGCACAACAACTGACAGGCATGTTTTTTCTTTCATAAATTATGAAACAATAGATTCGCGCCAGAACAACAATGAGGGTAATTTTACAAGGGGCCAGGGTATAGTTACTTTCGCTTGTCTGTTCTCATTTTAATCTGTATCTGTTTTTTGCTTTTTTCTTTATATTTTTATTAAAAAGCAATTAATTTACGAAAATTCTCATTTATAAATTATAATTTTAAAGTAAATAAAATAAAATATACAGTTCATTAATTATAATCCAAATTATTGTTGATATGTATATTTTATTTTATTTACCTTAAATAAAGGAATTTATAAAGGAGAATTTTCGTAAATTAATTGCTTTTTAATATGAATTATAAAAAAAAACAAAAAAAACAAAACAGATACAGATCGAAATAAGAAGAGAGACAAGAGAAAGTAACTTTAATATGGTCCGGTGAGTTATTATTATACTCCATATCAAAGGTAATTTGATGTAATCTGTATATTTTATTTTATTTACTTTAAAATTATAATTTATAGAGGAGAATTTTCCTAGTTAATTGTTCAATATAATATCTTCCTCCTTTTTCATTTAAACTATTTTTTTTAATTTATGTTTAAAAATAACTTTATTTATCATCAAATAACTTTTTATCAGATGGGCCGATTTGAATGATTATTTTTTTGTTTAATAGAGCAAGTTTTTCTGGAGGTTCCATAATAAATTCATCGAGATATCTTTGGTAGATATTAGAAAAAATAAATGTTTGCGATTGACTCACATGCATTGCCTACGGCGATCAGCTGTTTCTTGCCAATCCCGATATGGCGGCGCGAAGGCACCACTAGAGGGGAGGTCACCGCCAGTCTCTTACTTTCATTTGTCTCTGTACTTTCCTAATCTAGAGCTTTAAGGCGCAACCGCTCACACGCTCTAATGTCGTATCTGTCTACTCGGTAATCTGTGGTTGAAGCGTCTCGGCTCTTAGAGGCTTCGGCATGCGTTGAAAAGTTTGTCGCTCGCTGTCTAGCGCTTCGGACGCGACGGTAAACTTTTTTAGAGGTAATGGATACGTTAGTCCATTTTTATTTTCGTTACTACGTACGTTGTACGTGTTCATCGTACAGTGGCCATCTTTCCTTCTGGCTTTTTCTTCCGCTCCTTCTATCTGCTGCTTCCGATTCTCGTGCCTCTCGTTCTCCCTCGCGAGTTGGGAGCTCTGTTCTGCTCCTCGCTGATGGCGGGCGTTATCATTTGACGTCACGGCCTTTCGCGTAGGATATACGTATCTTCTCTTGTAATGTTTGCGGAAGGACCGTGTCAAGGAGGAAGAAGAAATACATTATTGAAAACACAGGCCTGATCAATTCATGAAATCTTTTACAGGCCACTGCAGTCTATGTTTTCATTTAACTTCATCTTTGCACTTCATATATTTGTTTATAATACCACGATGGATTCATATATTTGTGACTTAGCCAAGGGTAGAAAAACCATGTTGCAAGCCTAGATGAAAAAATTAATTTCTTCTAAATTGAAAGTGCAATTGCATTGAAAACATATTTATACAACGTAAACAGTTTGTGGAATAGTTCTAATAAAATAATTTTTCACTATTTATAAGTAAAACGTCAACAACATGACTGGATATTTTAGTCGCAGGATTTCTGGCTGCTGGGAGATAACGACATTAGTTTGTGCAACCGTAGCTTGTTATGTGTATAATTTATGATCATTATTTTTGCTTTATAATATTTTATATTCTAGAATATTATTAACGCTGTGGATACGGTCACGGCGCTCCGACTTGTCAGCGTTCACGATGGTTGAAAAAGGAAAGTGGCCCGTTGAAAGACAGAGCATATTTGGCAATACCCAAGCGCCCCCCGAATATGATGTTCTTCGGACATGGATCAATCTCGACTCCCTTCAAAATCGTAGGATAAAAACAGACCTACTCCTGGTCTATGATAAAAACAGACCTACTCCTAACATTCGAAACTAGACTGTCCTCAACTGCTCGAGTGTCTTCCCATCCATAGAACGAGGTCCCCCTTTCTCTTCCACCTTGAAAACACTTCCAACAGTAGTAACTTCATGTACAACTCCCCCATTAAAAGGCTTCTGCGTCTAGCCAATGTTTTTCTTGCCAATTTTGATGTTTTCCATAATAGTAGAACAAAGTTGAAAACATATAGATATTTTTTTTATAGATATTATTCTTATGTTTTATATTTTTTTTATTCTTATTCTTATTTTTTATATAGATATTATTCTTATGTTACCTAATACTGTACAATGATTTGATGTAAATGGTTTTCCCGTTTAAATTCAATAAAATAAAATAAAAATGATTGGTGATGGGCGAAACGGCACTTTGGCAAGCGAGAATCATTAGAGAAATCACAATTCATGAAATACCGTTCATTTTTATTGTTCATTCCATGAATGCCGTTCAAAACGCGGGCCCCACCTCTCCTTGTATCAGTTTTCGCACACGGGTAGCCAAAACACATTGTACAATGTATGGAATGAGCAATAGGAAATTGCATATTTCGTGAATTGTGTGATTTCACTGTGTGATCTGCGCATAAATCGTTTACATATACGCGAACAACTCGATAAAACATTTGATAAACAACTCGATAAAAAAAATTGATAAACATCTATCTATATATATAACTAGCAAAGGTACCCGGCGTTGCCCGGGATAAATACACATGGATGTAAACAGAACAATCTCAAAAAATTAAATTAAATTTTGCAATATCTTAAAACTAAACACATGAAAATGCTTAGAATTAATACAGTAAAATATATTAATGAAAATTCGAAAAAAATCTTTTTAAAGGCTCACAATGGCTGGACCTCTCCAAGGATGCCACTGCTAGTCTAAATAATTTCTTACTCACGTAATCTTACCTCAGATGTATACTTAATGTTGTTGCAATTTCCACTCTTCTCTCGATGTGTTGAAGCAAAACTTGGCCATTCATCACTTTGTGCAGTCTAGCGGTCGACGATTCTTCTATTTACTTGCTTCCCATTTGCTCAATACAACACGGAGCTAAAGGAGTGCTTCCTCTGTCGTCTTTCCACTTTTTCTCAATAGTTTGCTAACTCTCCATTATCTCCAGTTACTGATCATTTTTAAAGATTTTCAAGAAATTGTTAAGTACTGAGAACTCTCTTTTCTAAGAAAAGCCTGAATAACAGGAATTCTATGCATTGTTACAAATTGACACTTATCCATATTACATCATCATTTTATGTTCATTGTTATAATTCTTGGAAAGATTGCTTTAACATTACATCATCATTCTGTGCTCATTGTTATTGGTGAATTACGCGTTGATACCATTGTTGATGCGAACACAATGGGCCTATTGTTGCACAAACTTTGCCTTGCATTGTTGGTCATGAGATATATATTGTTGGTTCATGCAGTGTGTTTGTGAATTGCGTGCTGATACCATTGTTGATACCTATTATTGTACAAAGTTTGCCTTGCATTGTTGGTCATGAGATATTTCTCGTTATTATGCCTTGCCATAACCATGAATATCGATTTTTATCGATATTTATTATTTTTTCGAAATCTGAAGTAGACAGTGACCTTCCTCATGCTTTGAAGGTCATGTATGCGAAATCTCATCAATATCGGAATAAAACTGTAGATTTGTATAAAAAACGTACAGACAGACAGACCCACCCACACACAAACATCCTTCTTTATATATATAGAAGAAGATAGAAGAAGGATGTTTGTTTGTTTGTGGGTTTGTTTGTTTGTTTTTTATACAAATCTACAGTTTTATTCCGATCTTGATAAAATTTCGCATACATGACCTTCAAAGCATGAGGAAGGTCACTGTCTACCTCAGATTTCGAAAAAATAATATTCATGGATAAAAAATCGATATTCATGGTTGTGAAAGGGCATATTAATTAGAAATATCTCATGACCAACAATGCAAGGCAAAGTTTGTGCAACAATAGGTATCAACAATGGTATCAACACGCAATTCACAAACACTCTGCACGGACCAACCAATATATATCTCATGACCAACTATGAAAGGAAATGTTTGTGCAACAATAGGTATCAACAATGGTGTCAACACGCAATTCACACTAAGCTCGGACCAGCAACAGATATCTCATGACCAACAATGCAAGGCAAAGTTTGTGCAACAATAGGCCCGTCGTGTTCTCATCAACAATGGTCTCAATGCGCATTCACCAATAACAATGAGCACAAAATTATTCAAAGCCTCTTAAGCATATGCTACAGCTACAATGCATTTCAAGCATTATTTTTTACAGGATGATTCCAAACATTATTTTTTTGGTTCACTTCTTTGCTGGTTCCCTATTTGCCTTCGGGGGAAAACCTTCGCTGAAATATATGAGGTGTAACATCCTTTTTACACCCCTGAAATTTCAGGATAATTCGTCAAGTATTTTTCTAGATATTCGACAAAACTTCTAAAATCGAAACTGTCCGGTCATTAATGGCAATATGGTGTATATACCGGTTGTTTAAAAAATGACCGGTATACCGGTATTTTTGAAAAATCAATAAAATCTAAACGGGCAGCGATAGAAATACACCGTTTGTAGCAATATGCTTGGGACAACAGTAAATTTTCAGGCAGACAAACTTTCGAAATTAGTTCACGGTGTATTTCTATCACTGCCCGTTTAGATTTTTCATATATACCGGTCATTTTTGAAACACTTGGTTTTAGGTTAGGTTAAACCAATTAAGCCAAAAACCTCAAGAAAATATGACAATAACTAAATATGAAAAACTTTTTATATCAAACGAAAATGTTTAGAAAATTATTTAATTATTTTTAAATATACTAAAATATTTTCAAGTATTTAAAATCATTTTTATCAAAGATATTTATACACAATACAATTTTAAATATATACTGTTATAAATCATGTATTATTTTATACTTATTTGAAAAAAATATATAACTTAATTACGTATTTATTCTTAAAAATGTGATATTTCATAATTTTTTGTATCAAATATCGCGAACAATTATTACATTTATTTATAAAGGGTGACCCAAACTTATTCAGCATAATTGTTTAGGAACATTGTATGGTTCAAATGGAACAAAAAATGTCCTATAAACATTCCATGTAGTTTCGATCGTGTGTGAGATATCGACGTTTGTCTATTTTCTTTCTAGAGTCTTTCCTAGAAAAAGCGTAGGTTTACCTATTTATTTTTAAATGTACTCTTCCTGTTTTGCATATGACAAACAGGAAGAGCAATCGTCGTACAAGTAACATTTTTGAAAGCTATTTTATTGATTTGGTGGTTGATTTGTGCAGTTGGTCATATTGTACAACACAACGTCGAAGTTCATTATGCCGTTTGTTTTAACAAATGAAGAATATGCAGACATTCATTTTAGTTTTGTTTTGTAGTTCAATGAGATGTTCTGCCAGTATGCAAAATAAACACTTTTGCACTCTCAAGTGTTTTATTTATTTGCTTTAACAACTCTACAAGAAAATAGACAAACGTCGATATCTCACACACGATCGAAACCAGATGGAATGTTTATAAGACATTTTTTGTTGCATTTGAACCAGAGACAAATGAAAGTAAGAGACTGGCAGTGCCCTATTCATTTTGCTGAGCGCTACTGGTGCCACCGGAAGTGCAGCAATCGCCATTAAGAGAATGGCAGAAACATAAGGTGGCGTATGTTCTCAATGTTATTTCAGCTATTTTTGTAGATGACTTCAAGAGGTATTAGTAAGCGTAACCTGTTTTCTGATTTTTTTAAAAAAACTTTATTGAATTAACTAACGATAACGTATACTTTTAATGACTTTCAATAGCTGATTCAATGCCTTACGAATTTTTAAAAGAGCGCGTACAACTCGCAACTCCTGTCGTTATTGTAATATAGGGCAGGTTCATCTGACGTCAGGCCCATTGCATGCTGGGATGTTTTCCTCGCTGGAGGACCAACAACCTCCATTCACTCATCAACTAGTCGTTGCCGGCTTGAAGCTCCTCAAAACCTTTAGATAACTGCGCATGTGCGTGCACTTAAAAATTTTACCTGTTTTCTGCTACGAATGCCAGGACTAAGTGATCGAGTTATGCAAGAAATGTTTGCATGGGTGAGATGGATAAACCTTGGATGATTAATACGCCGTCATCTAAAGAATAGTATTATAATATAGTATTAATCGTTCTAGGATAAAGTAGTTAATGATAAAATAAGAAATACACTAAACAAAGTGGAATAACTTTTAATTTTATTTTTATTAAAATTTTATGTATTACAAATTAATAAATTAGTATTAATAGACAGCTCCTCTTCAATGATGTTAGGATAAATATTTTATATTTTAAATTATATAATCTATGTTTTATATTTTCGAATGAAATCAGTAGAATAAAATTTTGAAATTAAATTTTGTTTTCTTTTTATATACAATTAGCACTAACTAGCGTTAATTTTTTACAATAATAAGATAAAATAAGAAACGAACAACGTAAACAACTTTCAATTTTTTTTTTAAGAGTAAGCTACATATAAGAATGCACGCTTGGTCTGTACGTTTATTAAAATTTATACAATTTATCACGTTAATTTATTACAAATTTTTCAAGTATAATTTTCTAGCCTTCAATTGTTTGTAGCTTCTTGATGAATTATACTACAATTATAGTCCTGACATTCGAGGCTCTCTGCGAAAAAATGTTAAGTGCGGGTGTATCGAATCTTAGAAGGGAAAACTAAAAAGAAATTTTTTGTATGTAATCATTCATAGAAACTGATCATGATCTGCTAATAAAAAAAATAGCTCCTTCATTAATGACAGAAAATAATTTGTGTAAAAATAAAATTACTTTAGAAAAGCCTTCTCCTGAATAGATGCTATTAATTAGTAATCAATTAATATTAATCTTAGAATGATAATTTAGTATTTTGTAATAATTTAACGCGAAAACCATTGTTTAAAATTTTAAGTAAAAAGACAATTAAAATCTTTCCACTTTGCTTAGTTCATTTCTTAATTTATATTAATATTTTTAAAATTAGGGCTAGTAAAATTCTCAATGTACAATCTTAAGTTGAAAAAAAATAAAGAATATTTAATTTAATTTCAAAATTTTATACAAATGATTTAACTCCATAATTTAAAATATAAAATATGTATCATTATAAATACCAAATTGACTAAAAAAAAAAAACAAAAGTAAACTAGCTTCTTGAATAACTCGATCACTTAGTCCTGGCATTCGTAGCAGAGAACAGGTAAAAATATCAAGTGCACGCACATGCGCAGTCATCTAAAGTTTCTGAGGAGCTTCAAGCCGGCAACGACTAGTCACTCATCACCCACTGTTGAATGTAGAGAGCATCTGCGATCATAGATACAAAATGGATAATTTTTCCGCAGTTATTGGCTGCGGAAATACGAGTGTGAAAGAAGGGTTATCTTTTTACTGATTTCCCGCTGTAAATAAAAGACGAATCATTGAAAATCAAAACCTTCAAATGGAACGATGAGCAGCATAGATTCGTTCTCTCCAGCGAAAAAATTTCGATGAAGCAAACTGCAACAACTACGGGATTTGCTCGAATCATTATATATCAGGCATGCATTTGTATTCTCTTGCTCGACAAATTTTGGTCAATTTACATAAACCCCAGGCACGTACGCAAGGGGGGGTCGGGGGGGTCGAACGACCACCCCAAACATGCTGAAGGTCCATGATTTTAATTTCCGTGAATTTAAATCTATTGTTTAAATTTTGTTAAAAACTCTGAGTGAAAAGGAGTAGTGGAATCGTTGGCGAGGGGTTGTTTTTAATTTCAGCTTTTTAATTTTCCCTTTTTTCCCTCATTTGGCCTGTTCCAGTGCCATTTCCCATCCCCCACCAATCATCCCGCTCCTTGCTCACTCCAGGTAAAAAAAAAAGGATTTTTTGCCCTTTGACCTATACTGAACGGGACCGGCAATTCCTGATTCACATCTTTCATTGCCAGAAGATGACTGAAGTCGAAAATGCTTGCGATTTTAATTTTATTTCTTTTCACGGTTATTTAATTTTTATTACAAGTTTTTTTTCACAAAAATGAAATCCGAATTTTGTAAGCAGACTGATTCTTTTTGATATCAACAATGTATAAGAGCATTTTTCAAGCTAAACTTCACAAGCAACTTGACAAAAATATCACAGAAATATCTTCATTTTTAATTAGTATTACTGTAATTAAAACATAATAAAAAGAATGGATTATTCGAACAAAAGGTCCAATAAATCGAGAGTTCGACCTCCCCTGAAAAAATTCTTGGGTACGTGCCTGAAACCTTCCTCTTTTAATGAAAATTGGCGAGAATGACATTGTTCGCATCATAGATTAACGTAGTAGTACGTGCTTCGGGCCCCGTGCCATTGAATATTTACATAATTTTTGGTCATCTTTTAATACGAGCGCTAAACCAATGATATTAGCGTAGTGACGTTGCGATATTGCTGATAAAATTATTAATTACTGAGATGCCCAGCACTCATCCAGTGCTACAGGCTAACTAGCTTAATCTGGCAATGACTGTTCATTAAATAAAGTCTGACGAACTCAAAAGACACATTCATTAGTTTCAAATTGCGCTGCACAGTTTAGACCCGCGATTTTCCAAACTAATCGATTTATTCGACTGATCGAATAAATCGTGGGGGGAAAAAAAAAAATCGACTGAATAATCGATACTTTTTCCGAATAAAAAATCGAGTAATCGATTTTCAAATTACTTTTGAGGGGGATGAAAATATGACAACCATCCAGGAATGGTTAGGCATAGGCTGTGGAATTCATCTATCCCAATGTTTATAGTATAGCAAAAAAAAATATTAGCTTAATTTCAATTTCTGTTCCGTCAGAATATTTATTTTCTCAAGCAGGAAGAATTATTTCACCATCAAGGAATCGACTTTCTAGCATTTTTTACAGAGCTTAGATGTTAAATACTGGAATTTGTAAACAATAGTTTATATAATTTAGATTTTGTAATCTGTTCTCTTTAAAATTCGTGTAATTGATGATATTTTCTTAAAATAACAAAATATTACCGAACTTGTATTTTTATTCGATTAATCATTATTTATTCGATATTTACTTTAAAATTATCGAATAAAAAGTATCGACAGAATAATAGAAATCGAGTATTCATTTATTCGAATAATTTTTCCTAGAAAAACACGGGTTTAGACTCATATTTACATCGCGGAATGAAAAAAAAACTTGTTTAGAACATGCAGAGTGAATGGGGGAGAAGTGCTGTTGGTCCTCCAGCGAGAATGAATCGCGTCTTTAGTGACGTGTGATCACGTGGTTGCACCTGCCCTATTGGAGGCTTAAGGTGCCAACACACATATCCGACTTTGACGCGCACGGTTTTCATCCGACTTGAAGCGACACCAGAGTGCATGCGACTAGCAAAACACACATTTCCGACTTCCGCGCGCACGACTTTCAACCGACAAGCATTTTAACTCAAATTGTGTCAGTGATAGCGCTGCAGTCACACAGGAAACTGTATTCATTTCCGCCAAAATGGATTCGATTACGCGTCAAAAATACAATTTATTATTAATCCAACAAAGTTAATTTTAATCGTGATGCTAAATCGTTTATATTCTTCCCGTGATGCTAATCGTGTGGATGCTTCCCGTGATGCTAATCGTGTGGATGCTTCCCATGATGCTAATCGTGTATACTCTCGCAACATGATTGGTTATCGTGAGCGACCAGTCGCGTGAAAGTCGGACAGAGCTGAAGTTTGAAAAACTAGTCGCACGACTCCTGCGACTGGCCGTTTGAGACCGGAAGTAGTCGTTCCAGAGTCGCATGCGACAGCTAGTCGGATGTAAACCGTGCATGTGTGTCTCCGCCTTTAGCCAGAGACAAGTGAAAGCATAGATGAAGAAAACTGAAGAAGCAAAGTTATTTCTTCATCCATGGTGAAAGTAAATGAATCTAGAGGAAGGATGAATTTATTTTTTTCAGTCTTAACTGATTTTTATTATTAATAAAGTTGATTCTTATAACTTGATTATCGGCCTCGGTGGCTCAGCAGGTTGCGTGATCGCCTCTGATGCCCGAGTACGCGGGTTTGATCCCGACCGAGGACGACGAGGATTTTTCAGGGGTAAATCCTGAGATCACGCACTTCCTTCGGAAGGGAAGTAAAGCCGTTGGTCCCGTGTAGTCGTTTGCCGGCTGCACGTTAAAGAACCCTTGCGAGGCAAAATTTGCGGCCCCTATAACGCCGTCCTGAAATGACCATAGCAGTTGAAAAGGACGTTAATACCAAACAAACCAAACCAACCAAACCTATAACTTGATCAGTCTTACTAGGCGTATTCGGCAACTCAGATTTGAGTCAGATCTGACTGGCTCAGAGGCGCGAAGCGTTCGGCAACTGATTCTGACTGACTGACTGCTCCGAAATCGTGTTCGGCAAAGGACTTGTGACAGATTAAATCCAGTCAGAATCGTGACGTTTGCTCAGTCGAAAATTTCTTGACTGAGGAAGTCAGAAAATTAATCCATGACGTAGCCTCTCTTCTGTCCATTGTAGCAGGGGTCAAGGATAACAAAAGATAAGGAAAAAACGGGTTTTAATCCGTTTTCAAAAGGGTGTACCGCGGTACAGCTATGCATTGTGAAATTGCATGACCTTGCCGCGAAAAAAAAATTAAGAAAAAATAAACATAATTAAGGTGTGCTACGAACAAATAAAAGTTTGAGAACTCCTGCACAGGCGATCGTTTCGATACGAAAACTTTTCCCTCCTACTACAGGACAATGATTGTATTTTTATTCCGACAGGATTAAAAATATTTCGTTTTTTTCGCTCTCGAAATTGGCTACAGCTGATAGTAGCCTTATTGTCGTTAACGCTGTTTTAATGGGCTCGGGATAGTGAGGATTCATTACTAATTGTCATGTTTATTTTCAAATTAGCCACGTTGGGTTGCTCCATGAACTATCTAATGATCTATTCTGCAGGTCGATGTCGCTTCAGTCTTCAAGTCAGTCAGATTTTCAGATTTTGCGTTCGGCACTTCGACTCCACAGATATATAGTAAATAGATCGCTAGAACCCCCCCTCTTCGATGAAGCCAAACATGGCGGCTGGGCGCCATGTTGCTTCACTATAAAGATTATGCTGGTAACTGGACGCGTTCTCATGATTTTATGAAAAATTTTCCCATCCATTTTAAATTAAATCCATTAGAAATTATGTTTTGATAGGGCTACTCTGCAATTGGATTTAAAGAGTTCAATTTGTAATTGTTTAATTTCATGTTATTTCAATTTCAATTAAATTATTTATTTCGTATACCCATTTAAGTTTTTTTTTTTCTTTTTAATTTTATTTTTCCAATTAAAAATTATTAAAAATTAATTATCTTTTCACAAAAAAAATATATTTTTAGCCAATGAATATTTTAATTTCAATAGTTTAAAAAGAGATCTTTTCTATATATATTTTTTAAATACTTTTACTGAAAATTTTTTTTTTTTTTTATTTGAAATAATGCAAGCAACAGGCTAATAAAAGCCCAATAACCAATAAATTAACCAATAAAATCAAAAATTATAAAAAATGCAATAATAAAGGAAAAAACATAATGATATTAAACAATAAAGAGGGGAAATGATTATAAATTTAGAGTAAGATCCTCAATAAGTTTTTTATATAATGCTTATAAATTCATAAAATTTAAATCAATTATAATCAAAAAATTTTTACATAATAATAAAAAAATATATACATGAAACAATAAAAAGGAAAAGAGCCATAAGATGTAACATTTTCAATATCAGCTTACTTTTATAACTATTATAATTCAAAAAATTTAAATCATTAGATCAGACATGTTACTAATTTAAACATACTAAAAATGTTTCAGAGATAAGTACATGTATAAATCACATACAGTGTGTCATTAAAAACTGAAGAGTAAAATAAAATTGAAAAAGAATATACAAGAATAAGAAATCTGTATATACCTTTTCTAAACTATTCCATTTTAATACAAGAGAGCAAATAACAGGCATAGAAAAAAGAAAATCCAAGATTATAAAAAGTTATGGAATTTGAGATATTAAAAAAACAAATATGATAGGCTTTAGATTTTATAAAACTGATATGATGAATAAAGCGGGAGCCCGACAATTGGGTGGATGACAATTCGGTGGACGACATTTGGGTGAACGACAATTCGGTGGACGCGACAATTGGGTGAACGTCAATTCGGTGGACGCGACAATTCGGTGGACGACGATTCGGTGGACGACGATTCGGTGAACGTCAATTCGGTGGACGTCAATTGGGTGGACGCGACAATTGGGTGAACGTCAATTGGGTGGACGTCAATTGGGTGGACGCGACAATTGGGTGGACGCGACAATTGGGTGGACGTCAATTAGGTGGACGCGACAATTCGGTGAACGTCAATTGGGTGGATGACAATTCGGTGGAAATGCAAATTCGATCGAGATTTTTAAATCACCGAAGAATTTTAGATATTTAACTCGTTGTTTATCTATAATTGACACATCTTTATTGCATTACAAATCAATTTGCTTCATTCATTTTAGGTCGAAATCACTTTATATTGAGGAAACTTTTATTTAATATTTATTAAGCTTACAAATAAATGAGATTATTTCTTATTATTAATTAATTAGCCCGTTGACCCCCCCCCCCCTCGCAGTCTTCTTGCCCTAACCTAACCGCGTAATATATATGCATAGGTGACCTATTATGATAAGTAAGAGTTGAATTAAATATCATAAAATTGGAATAGAAATATAATTATTAGAATAAAAGAATATCGTAGAAGAATGTAGGAGTGAGATAAAGCACTTAAGTACAATAGTCAAGAAAGAGGGGGGGGGGCGACCAGAGCTCATTTTTCTAAGTTCAACATCGCAATGTTCACTGGGCGCGCTAACGGCAACACTCCTTTTGTGGGCTGGTGAGCCTCCGGCGGCTCTGTCTTAGGCCGTGTTCACTTAGATTAACTCCGTTATCAATTGTTCGAGTCCTATAGAAATTTCGTCGCAGGACTCGCAGCGTCCTAAGTGAACGGGGCCTTACTTTCTCTGCGCCCGTTGCGAGGGGTCAATTTAAACAAACTTAAAAGTTTATATTTATCAAGTCGCCCAAATGAGACTGATGAAGTGTACAAACATATAAGTGATACTGAAGAATTTGTAGGCAAAATGGCAACAATGCATTAAGTACATCAAAAAATAACCTCATTTAAAAAAAAAAAATAGATGCCTTAAGCAGAATTCATTTTGCTTAAAAGATATAATGAGCTATATAATACCCACATGCATATAATTTCTATGTAGACAAAGTATGCAGCTGTTTTCGTTAATTTTAGTTTAACAAATTTATTTTATCACCCTCTCAGCTTCATTATAACGGAATTTTAGCTGTACTTAATATATGGTAGATGTTCTCGGAGAATCTTTGGAGTATTTTTACTGGCTTTATTCTATAAAGGTGTTGGTATTTTGTGCTTTTTTGAAATATATTTATATATACTCCCTCATATATTTATTTCAAATTCCACACCCCAGAAGAGCTGTTGGTATCTATAAAAAAAATAGCTATCTAGCCCTTCCTATCCCGAGATAAACCCAAGGATTTTTCCACTATGATTTGACTAGGGACAAATGCCCTAGGCGAAATCAAAACACTATAATAATATAATTAGCGTTCTTGCCGTCCATCGAGCCAACTATTTATTTTTTTCTCGAAAATATAATTTCTCATAAATATATATAATCAAACATATTTATCTATCAAAAAAATAATTTTATTAACATTAAAACAATTTAAAAAAATTCTATATATTATATTTCTCAACAATAACTGAACAATCAGTCATTAAATAAATAAAACATCAATAGTAAATTATCTGCAAAAAACATGTTCAAAACAATAATAGTTTGTTTTTTTTAACCACACTAAACAATCATAGACTATTTGATACATAAAAAGAAATATGTAAAAAAGAATGTAAAAACGTAATTTTAAAAATTCAATTATAAAATGAGGTTTTAAAAATAAAGTTCTTAATGTACATCTCAAAATCTGAACAATAATCCAACTGCACAATGCTAGTGTCAGAAGTTTTAATAATATTCATTTTTAACATATTTCTCAACAAAACTAATAAGTTCATAATAGCTTTATAATGCTTAACTTCGTTGACTAAGAACAATTGTAGGCATCCTATTTCCTCATTTTCATAAAACCGCCTTCGCTTATTTTAAAATGACACGCAACAGGAGCATAAACTGAAGGCTATTGTGCTTCATCTCACTCCTCCTACACTATTCTTTTATACTAACTCATATATATTCCTTTTATTCTAATATATATAATTATCATATATGTATATTTTTATTCAAATTTTATGATTCTTAATTCAACTCTTACTTATCATAATAGGTCGCCTATGCATATATATTACGCGGTTAGGTTAGAACAAGAGGATTGGGGGGAGGGGGGGGGGCTAATTAATGCCATGTCACACATTCAGCTGCCTATTATTGGTAACGGCCCCTTTGAATGAGCATAAGAATAATTCAAGAGCTAAAATATTTTTAATTGAATAATGGAACTCTTGAGCAATGAGAAAAAATAGAAAATGTTACACTTTTTACAAAATCATTTAATAAAGAAATAATCTCGTTTATCTGTAAACTAATAAATAATAAATAAAAGATTCCTCAATATAAAGTGATTTCGAACTAAAATGAATGAAGCAGATTGTTTTGTAATTGCAAAAAAGATGTGTCAATTATAGATAAACGAGTTAAATATCTAAAATTCTCCGGTGATTTAAAAATCTCGATCGAATTTGCATTTCCACCGAATTGTCATCCACCCAATTGACGTTCACCGAATTGTCGCGTCCACCTAATTGACGTCCACCCAATTGTCGCGTCCACCCAATTGACGTCCACCC
>JAHWFO010009445.1:96488-126736 GCA_023313115.1 Rhysida immarginata | reverse complement strand
TCCACCCAATTGACGTCCACCCAATTGTCGCGTCCACCCAATTGTCGTCCACCAAATCGTCGTCCACCGAATCGTCGTCCACCGAATCGTCGTTCACCTAATTGTCGCGTCCACCCAATTGTCGTTCACCCAATTGTCGTCCACCCAATTGTCGTCCACCCAATTGTCATCCACCCAATTGTCGTAGACCCGAATAAAGCATAGTTGAAATTAAGGATGATACATGGATCCTTAGTACATGTGTTGGATTTTTGTTTAATTTAGAACCATTTTTAAAGTGTGATTTATAGATTGCCTTCTTAATATGGTTACATTTATTATTGGTGAACATTTTATTCAGATTACACCATAAATTAATTGAATAAAGATAAGTTGCAAATTTTGGCAAGCAATGGGATTACATGCTATTTTTTAAATCTAATATATTCCACAAACATAAATTTCTGGGAAGATTTTACCACTTCAGGAATGTCATTAATAAATATACGAGGCGTATTCAGAAAGTAAGTTCAGTTTTATAATAAAAACTAAACTACTGTATGTATTTTCCAAATTTATTCTTTACCAGATTTTATGTACCTTTAACTATTTTTTTCCAATGAAAAAATAGTTAAAGGTATGTAGAATCTGGTAAAGAAAAAATTTGGAAAATACATATAGTAGTTTCAGAATGAGGAGTCGAGTCTAGCGTAGCGTAGCAAGAATGAGCACCGTCTCTCGCGAGTAGTGTAGTGAGGTAAGATGGCGGCAAGTCATTTCCAGTGGCTTCACTCGCGCCAATGCTAAAGCTCGTGCTCTGGCGATCTATTTACTATATATCTGTGTTCGACTCAGATCAGCTCAGATGCAAGTCAGAAAATCGTCATAGGTCACATGACCTGGTCAGATCTTACTCAGTCAGATTTGAGTTGCCGAATATGCATATTATCGTTCTCAGCACCAGCGAGTCGCGAGTTCGAATCCCTCCGAGCGCGTACAGCTCCAATTCAAAATATTAGAATCATGAGTAGATTTCGGTTTGCTTAGAAGTCATCGTGTTATTTTGCGCATAGATATTGAAAATACTGTAGTTTCTTTGAGTTATAACATGTCTAAGAACTTCATCTTTAAATGTTCAAATTAAATATTCAATAAAAATTTAACTTTCATTTAAGAGAAAAAAAATTGAAATCACCTAATTAGAATCTGAAGTTTTATTGGTTCAAAATATTAGAATCATCATCTAAATGCATTCAAAACTTATACTATTAGATCAAAAAACACAATTCTATACATCAATATTTAGTGGCATCCCCTTTTGCTTTGATTACAGCTCGTAATCAATTTTGCATGTTACCGACAAGCTGTGCACAATGTTGTTTTGTAATACAGGACCATATCTTTTTTAAACCCTCAATAAGTTCACGTTTATTGGTTGGAACTTCAACTTGAAGCCTCTTTTTCATTATGTCCCACAAATTCTCGATGGGGTTTAAATCGGGTGAATTTGAAGGCCAAGGAAGCACATCAATATTGCGTTCGTGAAGCCATTCCTTAGTTGTCTTTGCGGTGTGACTGGACGCACCATCCTGCTGGAACAAAATGTTTTCTTCACATAAATCTTCAGCAGAGGGCAACATGAAATGTTCAAGAATTTCCTGATACACATTCGCATTTACTGGACAGTTTACTATGCAAAGTTTTCCCATGCCATCTCCTGTCATACATCCCCATACCATCACCGACATGGCAAATTTAACTGAACGTTTCATACACTCTTTTTGAAACGCTTCTTCACGCAAACGCCACACACGCGGTCCTTGGTTTCCATGGCAAACACAGAATATAGATTAATCAGAGAACATAACACGGTTCCAGTCATCTTGACCCCATAGAAGTCGTTCTTTGCACCACCTCATGTGAGCTCGCATTTGCTTCTTTGAAAGAAGTGGTTTTGTCTTAGGCACTCGAGACTGGAACTTCATTGCATGCAGTCGTCTTAAAGTTGTTGAGCAAGATACATGCACTTCCACACTGGATCCAACGTGCATGAAGATGTTTGATACTCCAGAAGCGATTTTCTCTAACAATGTTCTTTAACCTTCTGTCGTCTCGAGGCGTTGTCGACAATTTTCTTCCTCTATTGCGGCGGTTGTTCGAGTGTGAATTACCATTCCGATACTTTTTCAAGACTTTACATACATTGGACTTGTGCAGCAATTTTTCATTGTGTCAACTTCTGTTGATAAAGAGCGATGATAACGTCTTCAGTAACTGCCGAAATATCAGCTTTCCGACCCATTTCGCGAATGAGATGCAATGAAATTATAACATCTTGAGTGACTTTTATAACGGAGAATGTTAATTTATTCATCCCTCAATTTGCATAGTCTCTCGACAAGCCATTTGAAGATCATCAGACAATGATTCTAATATTTTGAACCAATAAAACTTCAGCTTCTAATTAGGTGATTTCATTTTTTTTTTCTCTTAAATGAAAGTTAAATTTTTATTGAATATTTAATTTGAACATTTAAAGCTGAGGTTCGTAGACATATTATAACTCAAAGAAACTACAGTATTTTCAATATCTACGCGCAAAATAACACGATGACTTCTAAGCAAACCGAAATCTACTCATGATTCTAATATTTTGAATTGGAGCTGTAGCTGTTTGTGTTTGTCCCTTTTCTAACGTTTCCTATCAAGAGGTTGGCGTCAGGAAGGGCATTCGGCCATAAAAAATCATTACCAAATCAAATAAAAACAGCGACCCCATGCGAATAATAAGAAAAAGCTAAGGACGAAGAATTTGAAATTTCAAAGTTGCCCCCCCCCCCACTCTCTAAGAGGGGTACAGGGCTTTATTAAATAGCATTCAGAGAGAGGCGAAAAAAGTTATGACGAGGCAACTTTTGCTCCTAATGGCGTAAGCCATCATTGGTCGCAAGATGAAGAATTATCAAATTCGTTTCCCCGTCAACGTCCAGTATGGCATGATTGATGGAATGCTGATAGGTCCCGTTATTTTATAAAATCGCATGATAGGACAGAGTTATCTCGAATATTTTACAAAATACGCTTCCGGAACAATGAAAGATATTTCTCTAGCTTCACGAATAATAATATATTTTCAGTATGACGGAGCACCTCCTCATAGCCTGATACGTGTGCGAGAACAACCTTTGCCTAAATCGCTGGAACAACAAGATCATCCGATCTAACTCCCTTGGATTTTTGCTTGAGGGGTTGGTCAAGTGTGAGACGAGTTTATTGCAAGTATGGACCACATAAGATAAAGTGAAGATGCCTTCAGGCGTGCAACTCGCCACGTTCTCACAAGAATTAAAAAATGCATCGAAGTACGTAGCGGAATATTTAAAAATTTATCCTGAGAAAGTTATTAGAATGTTAATGCAATAAAATAAAAACCATATTAGACACGTCATAATTTTTTGACTCTCAATAACTCATTCTATACCCACACGAAATATTAACCATTCCTCCCGGGACGCTCTATGTATGTGTAGACTTACCTTCTTTAAACAGTTTATAGAGAAAATTGACCGATTCTTTCTGAAGATTATCACCATGTTCTTCAATATAATAAGTGTTATAATAGCCTTTTGCATCAAATGAATCTTCGTATAAGCGAACGATATTTGCCATGTTTATGGTGTTGGAGACAGAATTAAAGAAACTCTTTTTCTAGCTCTAAAAGAACACTAATGAAAAAAAGGGAGAAAGTCTACTTCTCTAATCAGCTTCTCTCTAATCTACTTCTCTAATCTTTTCTTATATTCATTTCGAAGTAACTGACATCAATAAATGTAAATCAGAAAATTTTTGACTAAGGAAAAAAATTCCATTATTAAGCAATGAATATGCCAATTTATCATTTTTTTTCTAATTAAAATATTTATGTTTATGTCAACTATTAATACACTCACTTCCAAAAGTTAAGCACGGAGAGGAAAATGCCAAAAAATGGACAAGCACTGCTTTGATTGACATGAAATGGTGAAAGTAAGTATCTCTATGTCTATTCATGAAACAAAACAAAGAATTATATACAGAGATTAAAAAAAATATTGAATTTACATAAATTATAAGATGATGACATATTTGCGTCATTAACAAAATGATGTTTAAATGCAAAACAAACAACAAAAAAGACATTAATAGGGTATGTGAGCACCCCTCAACGTCATACAAAGTGTACAGCGTGTGATCATGCTTGTTACGAGGTGATCAACCACCACAGAGTCCAGTAATAGCCATTCCTGGGGGTGGCCGTGGCCTGGTTGTCTCGTCGGTTGGCTCGCCAATCGATGGAGTTCAGCAACTTCAGGCGCGGCCAGCTGCTGGTTTGGTGACGGCCAGGGCTTGAGGGCCACCGCTGGTGGGACAGCCATTTGGGGCGCGGCTGTTGGGGGACAGCCATTTGGGTCAGACCCATTTGCCGATTGACCATAGCTGGTTTTCCAGCAGTTGGTGACAGCCTCTGGTTCGTTTATCCCCAGCAGCTCTTCCATCATGAAACCCCCCGTGCTTCGGAGGGCACGTTAAGCCGTCGGTCCCGGCTGCTACTGTCATCTCGTAGCAGTCGTTATTTACTGGGATGGCGCAAAACTCCCTCGTAGGAGTAGGTACTAGATACTAGAATAGCCATTCCTCCTGTAGGGCAGTTTCCAAATCGTTAAGAGTGGCTGGAGGTGGGAAACGTCTACATACAGCACGGCCGAGGGCATCCCAAAGATTTTCAATGGGATTAAGGTCCGGCGAATAAGCCGGCCACTCCATACGCGCAATCCCCTCACTCTCCAGAAAGTCTTCAACGATGGCAGCTCTATGGGGACGGGCATTATCGTCCATTATAACGAAAGAAGGACCAACTGCTCCAGCGTACAGTTTCACAATGGGATCTAGGACTTCATCTCGATACCGTACAGCCGTCATAGAACCTCGCCTGTAGATGTGCAGGTCGGTGCGATATCCCAATGCAATCCCTGCCCAGACCATGATGCTTCCACCGCGGAATGCGTGATGTTCGATGATGATCTCGGGCCGATTGCTTGTGCCTTGTTCCCTCCAGACCCTTACACGCTTATCATCGGGTTGTAGGACAAATCTGGACTCATCTGTGAACATAACGTTGCTCCAATCCGACACAGTCCAATTCACATGCTAGTGGCACCACTGTAATCGTGCCTGTCTGGATTGGACGGACAAAGGAACACAAACTCGTGATACCCGAGCGTACAGACCATTCATGTGCAGCCTTCGACGAACAGTAGTGGCAGATATCGTCTTACCAATGGCCGCTGCAATCATAGATGTCACCTGTGTGGAGGTCGATCTTCGATTCCGCTTGGCTACAACAGCAATATAGCGATCTTTCGAGGGGGTCGTAACCCTTGGACGACCGGCTACAGGTCTTCGGACAACTGTTTGGCTGGTTTGGAATTGTTTCTATAATCGTGAAATGACGGAATGATGAACGCCGAAGAAACGAGCAACATCTGTGATAGACTGCCCTGCTTCAATGCGTCCAACAGCCCGTCCATTCGTCTTCTGGAAGCCATAGAAACACGTCTAGCTTGAAAACAAATCTTACGAATGTTCTAAACACCTTTTATCAGCACTTATATGTAACTCCTATAACGCTTCACAATGTCGGCTTCTTATACGACTGCCTGTTTTGCATATTTCTCGACGCGAAATTGTGATTGGCTGTCACCTAACATATTTGCATACTTCCTTCTACATTTGGAGCAAATTTTAGCATCTTTAATTCAGATTGGCTTACGGAAGTTAACATTTTTTTCCCCGTGCTTAACTTTTGGAAGTGAGTGTAGATACCTTTTTTATTTTATCAGGTTGTTGCAAAAGTTTTTTCCGGATTTTTATTCTAACACAAAAACCTCATTTTATAGAATGACAGATTCAGCTCATGCAGATGCCGGGCAATGGTTGAAAAGTGAACCTTGAACTGTTCTGCGAGTTCCCTCGTTGTTACATTGTGATCTTCATCAATTGCTTGGCGTAGATCACCATTTGAAATCATGATTGGCCGACCAGAGGAGGTGCATCTTGAAGAGTGCTATCTCCGCGTCTGAACCGCCTATACCATTCTTCTATTGTACGTAAACTAACAGTGCCATCACCTAAACGTTGTCAAATGTTTCGGTGACATTGCGCAGCACTGATCTTTCCAGAATACTCGTACAAAATTATTGCTCGAATATGCTCGCGTGAAAGGTCCATTTCAGACCGTTGATGGCACTCACAGATGTATAGTCAGAAAGTTGATTCTTGGATGTAATATAGCAAAGATATTCAGGAATCGAATGCAATAATTTGTTTGAAAACATATGAACACCCCCCTCGAAAAACGAGCCCTTCTTGGGCACGGGTTCTAGAACCGGAAGAAACTTTTGCAACAACCTGATCTTTTATTTTTTGTCATATAATAATCATAAAATTAATTAATAAAATAAATAAACCATGGAAAACCTCTCATATATTATTACTATCTAAAAAGAAAAATCAACAATTGCAATTATATAATTATTACACCGAAAACTTCGGCGTAACCTAACCTCTCGTTCAATGCAGCCTTTAAAAAGTTTTCTAATCAAGTTAAATATTAAATATCAAGCAAAATGTCGTTACAAAAAAACTTTATTTGAGCGTTTGCATTACTGCAAAGACAAATGGCATGAATTAACTAAACTAACAAATAGCTCAAATCAATATTAATTCCCATTTTTCCCCTCCGAGCATCCCAGGGTCTCCTCCTTAACAGATACCATGTATATGGGTCAAAATCAAAGAGGTGAGCATTTTCAGTTTTCGAAAAAATAAACTCGGATTAGAAAGTTAATTAATAATTTACATAGTATCTTATGTTCTAAAACAGTTCTGAAAAGGGCCACGCAAAAAAACTGTTTATTTTTTAGTTATGGATAAAATAACAGAAGTGAAGGTAAATATTAATCATTTCTGTGTTTTTGAAATTGAATAAAATTTGAAAAGAAAGGGGAAAAAATCAATATTAGTTTATTTATCTGAAATTGTTTGTACATAAATAAATAAATACATTGTTTACTCATTGCATCTTTTATATGATTTGAATATATAAGGGTCGTACAAATTAAAACGAAAATTTGTGTGGGAAAAATAAAGACGACGTGTAGGATCGTAAGTTTTTGTTTTCAACAATTGCGAAACCCCCATATGCAATTTGCAAGTGTTGCATCACGTGAGAAAGAACGATAGCTCGCGTTTCGAAGCTCTGCGAGTGATCGCTTCGTCCAAACAAGCAATCGCAAACAAATCAAAGTCAATTCGCAAAAAAATCAAAAGCAATCGCAAACAGCACGGGGAAGGTGATGTTGACCGTATTTTTTGAATGCGAAGGCCCGATATTACTGGACTTTCTTGAAAAAGGCACCACAGTTAAACGCAGCACGATATGGGGCAACATTGAAGGCACTGCGCGCGGCCATCAAATGCAAGCGTCCTGGACTTCTTACAGAAGGAGTGCTTCTTCTTCACGACAACGCGCGTCCTCGCACCTCGAAAGCAACGGTAGACCTCATCAAAAAGCTCAACTGGGAAGCAATGCAGCATCCACCTTACAGTCCTGACTTATCCCCATGTGACTTTCACGTGTTTGGGGATCTAAGAAACATCTGAAAGGCCGAAGGTTTCAGTCGGACGATGAAGTGAAGGAAGAGGTTTTGGAATGGTTCCACACGCATCCGAAAGACTTCTTCCATAAAAGAATTCCACGCCTTGTTACACAGTGGGATAAATGTCTTAACGCATTTGGAGAGTATTTTTAAATTCCTTGTAGACACTTTGGATAAAATAAATAATTTTCGTTTTCATTTGTACAACCCTTATACATGCTCATAAAATAAAGAATTAAAGTTTCGTTTTTGGTTTCACACCTAACACGATACGACGACAAATACTTGTAAAAATCCATATTTAAAAGTTAAAATATCTTGATCAAAAATATTAGCTAATTGAGAATTGCGTTTTGTTTTCTTTTTTTAAAAGAATTAATAAATTAAGAATCACAACCTTTCTTTACTTCTCAAATACACTATCTTGCCAAAAGTCATAGGACACCCCATATCCAAATATAAATGAGGCATTCCCATCCAATTTAAATGTTGTCGTTCAGCCCGACATTACACAACAGAGGTCGCTTGCATGCTGTAGGAATTAAAGCACTGTATAAAGAAAGTATGGACAATAATTGTTGCAGGCAGCCATTTTGACTCCTATTTCATTCCTGTTTTTTGTGATGATTGTTTCTTGTTTTGCGATAAATTCAAACTTGCAGATTGAACACTTCCTTTTTGATAAAAGTTAGAGAGAAATGTGCCTCTGAAGTTTGAATTTGCTGCAAAACACGACCAAACATCATAAGAAATAGGTGTCAAAATGGCTGCCTGCAACAATGAATTGTCCGTTCTTTCTTTATACAGTGCTTTAGTAGGAATGGCTCAAAGAAAGCAATTTTTGGACTTCGGGAGGATACAATTGATATTATCAGAAAAAAATGGAAGGAAAAATTCCACGACCCGGATTCGAACCAGGAGCCACGAGTATCATGCTCGTTGCCTCTGCCAATTGGACGATCATGAACACAGTACAGCAAGGCTGTCACCAGGTTTTCTTAAAGACTAATAGGTATTAAAGATGGAGGCCCAATGATAGGATGGACACTCGCGATCGCGAATTCCTTCTTTCCAAACCATCAGAAAAGTTGATGAGCACACATAAGAAATTATAGTGAAAACAGGAGATGATATTCCAATCATAAGGAAATGATATTATCAGAAAAAATGGAAGGAAAAATTCCACGACCTGGATTCGGACCAGGAACCACGAATCTTCACTACCTGGAAATCTTTATGAACACCTGGTGACAGCCTTGCTGTACCGTGTTCACGATGCCCAATTGGTAGAGGCAACTAGCGTGACACTCGTGATTCCTGGTTCGAATCCTGGTCGTGGAATTTTTCCTTCCATTTTTCTGATATCATTTCCTTATAATTGGAGTATCATTTCCAGTTTCCATTTATAATTTCTTATGAAACAATTATTGGGTGCCACCTTGCAGGCAAAAGTGTTAGAGAGACGTCAACTTTGCTAAACATTCCCAAATCATCCGTTCAAAATGTCATTCGGCCATGGAAAGATAAGGGTACGACAAGTGTTCAGCTCAGGATCGGAAGACTCAAGATTATGTCGGGCAGAGACCGAAGTGGTCACTGCAAACCATAAAACATCGATTGATGGAGTGACAAGATTCTTCACAGAGTCCACTGGGTTCGCAAGGATCTGCATTCGATGGGTTTTCATGGCAGAGCTGCAGCCCACACAGCCCACATCAGCACGTGCAACACAGCGAGGAGATTGCAATGGTGCGAAGAGAGACGTCACTGGACTCTGGAGCAATGGCCGATGGTTGCAATCGGATGGAAGATTTTTGGTATAGCGAATGCTCGGAGAATGTCATCTGGCAAGCTATGTAGTGCCCAAAGTGGGGTTTGGCTGAGGCTCTGTGATTGAGTGGGAATGCTTTTCATGGTTTGGTTGGTCATCTGAACGCGAGCGTTACTAAGACATCCTGGACAAAGCCGTACTCCCTGATCTCTGACAGCACTTTGGACATGGCCCTTTTCTCTGTCAACACGATAACGTACCTTGCAATAAGCAAGGGTCGCAGGCATATGGTTTGATGAAATGGGAGTGCAAGAATTTGAGGTTCCATAATTTGTATTATATGAAACGTGATACACAGCGCATTGTTAATTGTCTTATAGGCTATTTTTATCATTGGTCAAAGCATTTTGTTTTAGCCAAATGTCTAAAAATTCCAATATCTCAAAATCCTTGATCATTCGCGAAGAGTCCCGAATCTGAGATGTGTTGGAGCGTCGATAGCGCGCAGGAGCGGAACGTCGAAAAAGCCTATGACTGAACTGTGGAAGGTACTTTTGACGGCATGGCGAAAGATTCCTGAGGAAACATATCAAAAACTTGTGGACAGTAGACGGAATAGAGACTGTGATAGCAGCAAACGTTGGAGCAACTAAATACTAAAACATGTATTTTTTCTAAGTGTTTCCATTAAATTGGTGGTGTCCCATGGCTTTTGGCAAGATAGTATACATTGGTGGTGTCCCATGGCCTGTTTCATTTCCCACTTGCGGAAAGTATGCACTTGTGAACCGACTTTTGATAATATTTTTGGTCACTTTTCTTGAACCATAAAAATATTCTCTAGGACCCTTGGACATAATGTCTTATCTTGCAAGACGACCATCATAGGTGAAAACAAGTCTCCACCAGCACATCAGATTGAATCAGGAATATATGAGAACGTCTTATTTATTCCGGGCTGAATTGTTTAGCTATACGTCATCCCGAGTGCTGACTTAATGTCTCGACATCCATTTCTCCCTTTGTTTCGAGCGTTCTGAAATGCTGAAATTTAGTAATTGTTTTGTTTGTTTTATTCAATCTTCTATTGTCGTAAATATTAAAAATTAGTTAAAGCATCGTTATCCAAGGATAAAAGGGTTCTAGCATCAAATTGTTACGAGCAGTGCCGAGGCCTCAGAGGACTATATCCATTTTAGTGTGTAATAACTAAAATTTAAGCAACACATTATAAATATAAAACAATTCAGGTTTCTGGACTTCTGGTTTTAAATTTATAGCTTGATTTTAGATTCAGGCCGCAACTCCCCCGCCAAGAGACTTATAGAATTTTTAATATAAATTAGCTAAATTTTTAAATACCACACAATGATTAAACAAAATTTCAGGATCGTAGGCCTTAGCGTTCAAATTTTTTAGCTTCAATTGTATTTGAGGCCGCCAAGAGTCCAGAGGCCTATACCAGTCTCCTTGTATATTGTCTATAATTTTAAGTAACGCACTGTAAAAATATAAAACTTCAAGTTCTTAGGCCTTTTTATTAATTAAATATTAGAGCTTATTTGTGATTTGGGCTTCAGGACCCCTGTCGAGACCTAAGAGCCTTATACTAGTTTTTCGTGTATATCAGCTAGATTTTTTAGTAAACTACAATAAGCATACAAATTTTCAGATTTCTAAGCCTTTTCGTTCAAATATTATATCTCAAGTTGTGTTTAGGGCCCCTGCCAGGGCCCCAGAGACTATATAAGTTTTAGTGTATAACAGCTAAAATTTTAAGTAACGCGCCATAAATATGCAAGAATTCAGATTTCTGGACTTCCGGTTCAAAAGTTATGCATCAGGGCCCCTGTCGAGACCCTTATACCAGTTTATAGTGTATATTAGCTAAAGTTTTAAGTAATTTTCTATAAATAAACAAAATTTCAGATTTCTAGACCTTTTCGTTTAAAAGTTGTGGCTTTGCTTGTGTTTGGGGGCTCTGGGGTTCTGCTGGAGCCTATATTACATATTTTGTATACTTGCAATATTTTTTAGTACCACACTATGAATATAAAAAATTTCAGGTTCCTAGGCCTTTCCGTTCAAATGATATAGCTTCTAGAGGCTTATATCAGCGTCCTTCTATATTGTCTATATTTTTTAATATCAAACTAAAACTATACAAAATTTCAGGTTTCTAGACCTTTCCGTTCAAAAGTTATAACATGGTTTGTATTTAAAGCCTCGGGATCTTTGGCGGGCCCCATAGGCCTACATCACATTTCTTATGTATTTGCTATATTTTTTTAGTACCACACAATAAATATACAAAATTTCAGGTTCCTAGATCGTTCCGTTCAAATGTTATAGCTTCAGTTGTATTTGGGACCTCGGGACCTCCGGCGGGGCCCTAGAAGCTTATATAACTTTTCTTGTATATTGCTTTTATTTTTTTAGAACCGCACTACAAATTTACGAAATTTCAGGATTTTAGGCCTCTTTGTTCAAAAGATAAAAAAGGAACCATGAAATTCATACAAGTGGCCTCTGCGGGGCCCCGGGCCACCCAAGAGGATTCGCTATATTTTTTGTGCCGTCCTCTGTATAGTGCCTACGTGTGTAGAAAATTTCAATCCTCTAGGTCAATCCTTTCAAACGTTATGGCGTGTGACATACATGTTACAAACATCTGTACCGTCGTTTATAGGGTTTTAGATGATGCTAAAACCCTAAAAAACTTACTTGGACTTTTCTTCCTCGTTTTACGAGTTTTATGCTTTGTTTTCTGTATGCAAAGAGTGGGTTTATACTAAATCGATGACACTCTACATCTATTATGATTCAAAAGTTAATTTTCTTAACTTCTCAGCGCTTATACTAGGGGCGCTGGGAGTACTTTTAGTCAATCGGACATGACTGATCATTTCGTAGAGTTCAAGTGTCGACAATTTCGCGTTCGCCCGGCAATGGCAATTAACAAGCCCGAGCATCAAACCTTAAACAACAATGGTATATACCTAGAGTAGATAGAGACTGATACCCCGCCTTCGTTTTGCCTTGAAAAGCTCGGCGAAGACGGGCATCTCAACTAGTTCTGAAGTAAGTGTAAACAGCATCGGAAAGGGCAACGATCCAGTTTTTGAGGGCATTTTGGCACCAATTTTGAAAATGAAGAACGGAATAATAAATTCGTTTGTTACAGAACTCACATGTGAAATTTCATAGCCTCGTGCATTTCAAACTCTTGAAACAACACCCATAATATGGACTACGTTGAAAAATTGTCATTCTGTCCTGTTAATTCAATAAATTTATGAGGTAAAAAATATTTAAGGATTTCATTTTATAAAAACAATCGTCTATATGAAGGAAATTGAATGAAAATATATCAACAAAAAATCCTAGAAGATACTTTAGGTTTAACATTTCTCCATTAAACCCTCGATGTTGTTTTTTCGAGTCAATATAGAGAATCGAAAATTATCTTTTCTATAATCAGAATTTTCATCTCTAGGAAAAAAAAATGGTGAAATGGAGCTTGAAGTACGAGGGCAATGTTATTAAGACGGGTGCTAAAGGTAGTTTTGCTGTGTCATTTGAGTGGCGTAAATGGATGCTGCACCAAGGCAATAAGCTGTTTTTAGCTGAAATTGCTATTTCATCTGGCCATCATTCCGTGTAAAGGATGAAGTCACTTTTTCGTCTTCCTAAAGTTGAAAATTATAATCAAAAGTTGCTAATTTGTAGATCCAAACTGTATTTCAGATACAGCATAATAGGGTAATAAAAAACACCCAATGATAATTTCGTGCTTTACAGCGATCCTTGGGGGACTACTTTGAGGGTAAGGAACTTATTACTAAATAAATAAATTCGCGATATTTTATAGGCAGAATAAAAACAGCTTTGAAACAGCTTTGTAATAAGACCTTTATTTATTTGCCATTAACTTTCCATTAATTTTCTTTGAGTCGTATGTTCCATCACGAACATTCAAGTTCTTCTACACACATTGGCCAATGAATTAGAAACCCGTGATGAATTACTGTACTGATATGTAAAGCGGGGTCACAGGTCAGAAACGATTGTGATATGCAAATAAATGCAATCATGTGAGGTACATGCTCATTCCAAGCTGCAGGTACAAGGTAGGAACAAGCTGCAGCTGCTCAGGTTGAGCAAAATGGGGAAAACAGCAAAAAGGAGTTATTGTGGGAGCCCGTCTAGCTGGAGCTACGATTTCCAGGACAGTACAACTGACTGCTATCTCAAAAGGTCAGGTCTCCAAGGTGTTCAATGCGTGGAAACGGAATCCAAAAGAGTTGTCAAAACGGTAGAATTGTGGATCAAAAACAATCAACACAGACAGGGACCGACGTCGTTTGAGACGGATTGTGCGGCAAAACCGAAGGTCTACTGTGGAGCAACTGACGGCAGACTGCAATGAAGGATCATCGCAACCCATCTCCTCCAGAACAATGCGCCGAGAGTTAAAGCGAATAGGGATGGGAAGTCGCATGCCAGTGAGAAAGCTCCTGGTGTCAGCAACAAACCGGAAAGTTCGCCTACAGTGGTGTAAAGAACGGTGTGACTGGACAGTAGACGACTGAAAAAAGATGATGTGATCGGACGAGTCACGTTACACATTGTTTTGCACCGATAGCCGGCAGAGAATTTGGCGGCAGCCCCATGAAGCGATGGACCTCTCAAGTGGTGTGAACACAGTTCAAGCTGCAGGAGGAGGTGTCATGGTATGGACCATGTTTTGTTGGTATGGCAAGGGTCCCCTGATATTCCTTCACAGTCGGGTGAAAGCCAAAGACTACCTGAACATAGTTGCAGATCAAGTCCATCCTGCAATGGTGCATTTGTACCCAAATGGTGACGGGTTCTTCATGGACGACAATGCTACTGTCCATCGAGCAAGAATTGGTCAGGAGTAGTTTTCTGAACATGACACCGAATTGCAATATCTGCCGTGGCCAGTGCAAAGTCCGGATTTGAATCCGATCGAGAATGTTTGGGACATTTTGGAAAGAGACATTCGTCGAAAGCATCCGCTTCCGTCTATTCTGCAGGACCTGAAGGTCTCTCTGACGAATGCATGGTCTGCGATTACCTTACCTGTATTGCAGCACCTTGAAGAGTCAATGCCAAACCGCGTATGTTCTGTAATTACAGCCAAAGGAGGGTTAATACCATATTGAACGAAGGTTTCTAATTCATTGGCCGGTGTGTGTATAAGTGTTGGACAAATAATGTGAACACCCGCTCAAAATAACATCGTCCAAATAATCGTGACGTTTGAGAAAGCTCGTAGAAATTTGCATGTCTCATGTATTAATATCAGTTCTCTACCTCTTCTATGTTACATTTCAGTCTATTACAAGTTGTGTTCAAATGTGATTTGCAGTAAGTGCTTCCTGAAATGTGTACCTCACAGACTTTGAAAGGGGGCAGATCGTTGGTGCCCGTTTAGCAGGTGCTTCCGTGTCCCGAACAGCGATATTGTTGAATGTTTCAAGAGCAACAGCCTCCAATGTTATGAGTGCGTACAAAAACATGGTGAGACGCTATTGGCGAGAAAGGATAGTGAGAGGAAAACAATACTGAATGATACGGACCGCCGAGCACTACCAAGGATTTTATCGAAACAGCCAAAAACTACTGCAACAAAAGTGACTGCAGAAATTAATACCCACCTTGAGCACCCCATTTCGGAAAACAAGACAGTTCGCAGGGAGCTTCACAAATGCGATATTCATGGAAGAGCTGCGTCATTACAGAGACGAATGCTAAATCCCGTATCAGGTGGTGTAAAGACTATAAAGCCTGGGCACTCGATGACTGGATCTGTAAAGGTTGGAGGAGGACATTTCTTATTATTAAGTTGGTCCAATTACTACCGATAATGTGATATCTAACGTGACCAGGTACGTCCAGATTTTGTTCCCTGAAAACAACGCCATTTTTCAAGACGACAATGCACTCATACATCCTACCGGAACTGTGAAATCTTGGTTTGAAGATCACGATGGCGAAGCATAAATCTTCCAGGACCCTCTCAACCGCCTGATTTGAATATAAACGAACCAGTATGGTCGTTTTGGAGAGGCAACTCAGAAGTAGATTTCCTTCCCCTTCATCTCTTCAGCAATTGGCAAGTTTGTTTGATTGAAGAGTGACTATCCCAATGTAGACTATTCAAGGATTGTATGAATCAATTCCAAGGAGGTTCGAAGCTGTACTCAAGGCAAAAGGAGGCCCAACACCTCATTAATAAACAATTAGTAACTTTTCTCTAGTGTTCACATTATTCTATCCAACGCTTACCTAAAATTCACCCTGAATATACAGGGTGTTTCAAAATTACACCACCAAACTTGGCAAAACGTTAGAGGGGATCAATGTGAACATCTTTTGTCAATAAGGTTTTATTCTAAAATGACTGTGCAGTCAGCTACAGTACAAATATTCTGTTTCATCCTGCTTATTCGGAGTCCCATTAGCAAAATGACAGTATTGCTTAATGTTTTGAATAGTATTTAATTTACCCACCACAGTATAATGGTTCATTCCTTTAAATCCAAACAGTAGTATGCAATTAGACACATGGTTAGTACAGAAAGCAATTGTAAAGTTTAGTTGTCAATTGGAACCATTGCAAGCACAGCATGAAGACGTACTCCATTTCATGTATGGAGCCAATGGGAATGGGAGAGTTGCACCAGGAAAGATACCCCACCAGACGTGTGCCTCACTATCAGACATTCGCGAATCTGCATCGGCGACTTCGTGAAACAGGATCTTTCTCCAGGAACATGGGCAACGCAGGACGACCACGTAACAGGAACGTAGCGCTACAGGACGAGATTCTGCAACAATTTGCTGATAATCCAACAACAAGTGTACGTGCAGTAGTGCACAACCTTATACTTATGTTTTGGAGAGTTGTGCACGAGAATTTCCTGTATCCATTCCACCGGCAAAAGGTCCAATCATTGAAGATAACTGACTACCCTCTTCGGGAAGCATTTGCAACGTGGTATTTAGCACAAAATCACACGGACGCTACATTCACATCACGTATATTATTCACAGATGGAAGCCATGTTCACAAGAGAGGGAATGTTTAATTCTCACAATGCACACTTGTGGGCCCATGAGAATCCACACGATTATCAACAGCGCTACAGTATTAACGTTTGGTGTGGAATTGTGCATGAACAATTGATCGGCCCATACATGATGCCCACTTCCTTAACTGGGCAGATGTACAACATGTTTCTTCAGCATGTGTTACCAGAACTCTTGGAAGACATACCACTGAGAGTTCGCCGAGACATGTGGTACCAGCATGATGGGGCACCACCCCATTTCTCCCGGGAAGTACGTGATTACCTTGATGCGAGATTTCCAAACAAATGGATCGGTCGTGGAGGTCCTATTAACTGGCCACCCAGCTCACTGACCTCACATGTCTGGACTATTACTCTGGGGACGTATGATAAGTGTGCAGTTGAGTCACAGGAAGATCTTGTGGCACGTGTGATGGCTGCTGCAGCGATGGTAAACGAGATGCCTGGAGTGTTTCAGCGCATAAACCGTTCCATGTTACGACGATGTGAGACTTGCATTGAAGCAGGTGGTCGACGTTTCGAGCACATTATGTAGTAATAAGACATTACTGACTTGTTCTTTGTAATTTTGAAACACAGCGATATATTTGGCGATATATTCCTCAAACAGAATGAGACTACTTGAATGTGACAAAAAAGAGAACTTAAAAAAATCAAATGGATCGAAACAAACAAGCATCTTAATCTATTTTATTGCATAAAATGATTATCAGTATGCTTTTATCAAAAATCAAATTGATTTACATAAAAATATCCAGACATTTAGTTCTCATTTTACAATTTTTTTCCATAAATATAAATAAACCCTTCGACTTCACTTATATCGGATTCCATTGCAAGAGGACATTCGTTTCTTTCTAAGATGTCAATTTTTGCATCCTTTATTGCTGACAAAAACTCATCTCTGTTGATATCAGAACCGGGTAAAACCTGATTTCCAACCCTGTAATATTTTGAATTTAGTACTGCTGCAATAACAACATGCCCACCTTCACGAGCTAGTGATGAAATGTTTTTGTAAGCTTGAAATACATCGTTATGGTCTGGGTAGCAATCAGCAACCAAAGTCGAGATGACTATGTCGAATTTCATTTCCATTGGGTGCAATGGATTCTCCTTCAGGATGTTGCAAGGCAAAACTCCCTTTATTCTTTTCCGAATTCGGTCTTCAATTTTCTTGATGTCACTAAAAGACAAGTTACGTTCAATGAAATGGTTTTTAAACTAAGAACAAGTTATGGGCTATTTTTAAAGTAAGAACAAGCACTGTCTGAGTCTTTCGCTATATCCTGGAAGGTGAAGACGAATTCAGAATAATGATGAAAAATTATTTCGATCAGCTGAGGTAGGCGTACCATGATAAACCCTCACAGAACAACTAATGATTTATTCTTTAAGAATTCAGAATAGCATCACACTTATTCCCGGTAAAAATTCTATAGAAATTAAACAGATGCTTTCAAGTTTGAAAGTTATGGAACCATTTTTTTATAACCCAGAAAGGAGTTTTCACGATTGATTTCATGCTTCTAAAGAAACCATCTCCCTACAGCCCAGACTTGACTGTCCTATTCCACATCTCCACCAAACTGATACAATTCTTAGACGGTCGTGGGATATCAAGTGAAGTTACATGCTGATGATCAGGGGATTGGTAACATTGGTTTCAGATTAGGCTGCCCGGAGCGGTCCTTCAGTTTGCCGCCCCACTCCTCTCAAGCGATAACATAATGTACAATCATCACACTTACTAATAGACACACAAAATTTTTAATGAAATAGGTCAAAAATACCACCCTTAATGCCCGCTTTATTATTTTGTTATATTATACCGGTTCTTACTTTAAAAATGGCCCCTGTATATCTACCCTTTAAAAAAAGAATCTCTGATTACATTAATTTTCATAATATCGCTCCTATGGTTGGCAATAGTTCAATTTTTATGTCTCTTTTTTTTAACATGGGGATGCGATTTGAAAAGGACAGAAGATTAAAAATAAAACATCTCAATCTTCGGTTTAAGTTTAATTTTTCCATAGAGCTTAAGAGAAGAATTCCACCTAATTAGCGTTCCTCATTCATTACATGCAAATTGTCTTTGTTTTAGAGCTCATTTGAAATCTACTTCGTCTTTTAAATTGTAATGGCGGAATAGTACATTCGCGCAGGCCTACCACTCAGTCATGAATCGGATTCAAAAAAGAAAAAAAAGATTTCTGTTGGGGGAGCCGCCAATTTTCGCCGCGGATGGCGCTAGACGCTTCACATCAAGAGCCGCCAGTTTTCTGTTAAAGCCATGCTGCAAATGCTTTGACTAGCACAACAAATCTAAAACATTAGTTTTTTCTACGTTTTTATGAGCTTTTTGAAAGATGAATTTCGAAACATTTACTATTAAAGAACTAAAAATGAACTTAGGCAGCGTGTAACAATGCTGACTGGGATGAAACAAGATTTAATCAAACGTAAGTAAGTCAACCTAGTACAAAATACTACAGTAGTTTTAGGAATTTACAGTAATATTAACTATGGTTCGATCGTAATGAAACACTGATGGAACAATTTTTTTCAGAATTGTTATAATAAGTTCAAATCCTGAATACAACAAATGAAAGTTAATATACAGGGTCGGGACACATTAATATGACCACCTCTCCTCGAACATGTTGGAACGTGTAGTAGCATCCGTTAACATAGCAATTGTCGTCGTCATGGGCAGAGCAAGTGATCTGTCGGACTTCCAAAAGGGGATGAACATTGGCTATCGGGCCAAGGGGGGCAGCATTTCAGAAACGGCCAACTTTGTGAACTGCTCTAGGGCTGCCGTTGTGAAAGTGTACCGCGACTGGACGAACCAAGCAGTTTCGAGCAACCGAAGAGGTAACTGTGGGGCCCCACGGGCCATCGATCCTAGAGGCGAGCGTCGGCCTGACACAGCAAATGAACAGTGGGGCCCCTAGGCGTGTCAGCACCAAGAGTGTGCAACTATCCCTCTTGAGGTTGGGGCTCCTGCGCAGGCGTATGGTAACAGCACCCATGTTAACGCCTGTGCGTCGCCGAAAACGCCTCCAATTCGCAATGGACTATCGCCATTGGACCTCAGCCGAGTGGCAAAGGGTTGCTTTCTCTGACGAGTCGCGGTTTCTGGTGAACAAAGTGGACGGACGATGGAGAATTCCCCGGGAAGCATCTGAGAACAGGCATCCTGACACCATCATTGGAAGACGACAGGCTGGTGGGGGAGGTGTGACTGGTTGGGGGATGTTTTCATGGTATGGTCTGAGTCCACTGATACCCCTGGAGGGTACACTGAATGCTGTTCGTTATATGACGATCGTCGCAGACCAGGTACACCCCTTCATGTCGACAGTGTTTCCTCAGGGTGATGGCAACTTTCAACAGGACAATGCTCCCTGCCATACTGTCAAAATTGTCCACGACTGGTTCGAGGAGCATGAGGATGAATTCAAGCTACTACCATGGCCACCAAACTCCCCGGACCTCAACCCCATTGAACATTTGTGGGACCATCTCGATCGTCATGTCCGCAAGCTGGACCCTCCACCACGCACGGTGATGGAATTACGGGATGCACTGATCGCCGAATGGTCCCAGATACCTACAACCACCTTCCGAGGACCTATTGACTCTCTGTCACGTCGACTAGCTGCTGTGCTTGCCGCCAAAGGTGGATATTCCGGATACTAGCAGGTGGTCATATTAATGTATCCCGACCATGTATATTATTCATATTTGGTAATACAAATTTATACATAAAATTACATGAAAATTATACTCATAAGAAAAACATTTCTCTTTTAATCAACGTTCATCATAATATCTTGAGCCTGACAAACAACACTGTATTTGCTTGGTGTCCACCAGTGATTCCTTTTTGTTTTATCTTTCCTTTTAACGGCCACAATCCATTCAGCTCTTTTCTTTCTTTCTTTCTGTCTTTCTTTCTTTCTTTCTTTCTTTCTTTCTTTCTTTCTTTCTTTCACAGCCCACGTCTCCAGAGGATAGGAGACTAGCTGATGCAGTTCAGGCAAATCCTAAGTTAAGATTGAATGCAAAAAATCACCTAACGATTAATGAGGGTTTTTTTAGTCTTTCTGGAGATCTGTTACACTTAAAAAGTTGAATAAAAGTCTTATCACAACATGTTTCGAGTTTTGGCTCATAGGCGTGGCCAAGAGAATACATTGAAGAGAGAAGTCAATTTCCTCTTCGTTGGAGTTCTTGGATGAAGGAGGCCCTCTGGTGGCAAAAAAGGGGGCAGCGGAGCAAAACGTGCTCCACAGATTCCTGCACACCACACTTGCAGAGGTCGGAGGTCACTATTTTCAATCTACGAAGGAAAAGATTTAAAGGCACGTGGCCAGTCCTGAGTCTGAATAGAACCATTTCTCTTGATAGGAGAGCCACCTAGGAGAGGAATGGTTAAAGGATCCAATTTTTGGGAATAAATTTTTGTAGTGACGAGCCTTGTTTTCTACAGCCCAAAGATCGTTCCAAAGCTCTGTAGTGCTTCTCCGAACACAATTCTTAAAGGTTGAGGCGTCTGCTCGTGACGATTTAGCTGGCTTTTCCCCTGTTCTAGCCCAGTGTGCGAGCTTATCAGCAAGCTCGTTACCATTGATTCCACGGTGGCCAGGGACCCAGAGAAATTTTATGTGGTAATTCTTAGAAATAAGTAGTTGTAATAAGTTTATCACTTGGCCGACAAGATTTTTGAAGTGCCAGTGGTGCTTGTTAAAGTTTATTTGAATAGAGAGGAGCGCACTTTTAGAATCTGTAAGGATAAGATAGAAATCCAGGGGAAGGGTTGCTATCAATAGCAACGAACGATGAACTGCCGTTAGTTCAAGCTGATAAGAACTGGTAGCAGGCTTAATTTTTTGCAAAATTAAGTGTTTGTTCTTTAGATAGACACCAATACCACCAACGGGACACGAGGGGGACAGGAAAGCGTCCGTATACAATTTAGTGAATGCAGAGAATTTCTCTCTTAGAAACTCATTGAACAGACTGTTGCTTATGGATGGCGTGGGGGCCTCAACTACCCAATTCGGAGTTTCAGTGTTGAGGTCAAACGGGGCACATTCCCAGATATTCCTTAACACCGTCGTTCCACATATCTTATAATAGCCGCACCTGAATTTGTCTAAAATTTGGGACATAAGTAGACGGAGTCTTTTTGATTTTAAAACTAAAAGACAGTTTTCATCCAATGAGAGATTCTCAGAATAGTTAGTGGCCACCTGACAAATTGAAAAGAACTGGATGGCTGCCTTTGCTTCCCACCTAAGAGTAGGAGGGGGCAAATTAGGACTCAACATACAATGCAACACAGGTCGAGGACGGGGGGGGGGGGGGCGTGCAAACAGCTTCGAATTATTTTCCTTTCTTCTTTAAGAAGTGACTCGATTGTATTCTTGGAGGCGAGAAGGAAGATAATTGCTGACAAGTTAGTTGATTTAACGAGCGAGTTTAAGAGTGCCGAAGCTTCACTCCACGGAGGGCCCCATTTTGCTCTTGTGACGAGCTTTAGGCGCGCAAGGTTTTATGCAAGCTTTTTTTGATTTCCGCCACATGTGTTCTCCAATTTAGCTTATCATCGATGGTAAAGCCCAAGAATTTGTGGCAATGCATACACGGGAGTCTTTCACCTTGCAGGAATATTGTTAGGAGGGGGGAAGGCCTGGTTTTGGCAATGCACATGACGACCGACTTGTCCGGCGAGAAACTGAGATGGTTTTCAGCCCCCCAACATGCAAGAGCGTCGCAGGTGTCTTGCAACGTTGCACGAATGTCGGGGATAGACTTGCTGGCATACGAAAAATCCATGTCGTCGGCGAAGACGTTTTTCCCAATTTTTGAGGGGATGTTAAGAAAGGCGTCATGCGTGTAGACATTGAAAAGCGTTGGACTTAGAATAGAGCCCTGCGGGAGGCCTCGCCGACAGCGCATCCAAATTTTCCCTCCAGGAAACCTAATTCCGATTCTTCTCATTCTGAGGAAAGAGGAAATCCAGAGAACAAGTCTATTGGGGATCTTAGCATTAATTAGTTTGTCCATTAAGAGCTCATGAGGTACAGAGCCAAAAGCTTTTTTGATGTCAATAAAGATGATGCCAATGCTTTCACCCCTCTCTTTCGCTAACAGGAAGTCGTCCACAAGACTGATAACCGAGAACACATGGCTGCGACCCTTCCTGAACCCAGAAGAGAAGCTAGGGAGAAGACGCTGGGACTCCAGGAAGTGTTGCAGTCTATTATTAACCATTCTTTCAGCTATTTTAACCAGGCATGATGTGAGTGCAATAGGTCTATAGCTGGATGGGTCGTCAGCGGGCTTGCTGGGCTTGAGAATGGGGTGAATAATGGCATCTTTCCACCCTGGGGGGATGATGCCCGTTAACCAAGAGTTGTTGGTGGCTTTAAGAAGGTGGCGTAGCTAGTGGTCTTCCAGTTTGAGGAAGGTGGAATTAAGCAGGCCATCCGGACCAGGGGCAGTTCGAGTTGATCTAAGGGACGAAGTCAGGGCCTCCATGGTGAAAGGTTCCTCCCAAGGAGAGAGGAGATCATCTGGCCGAAATGAGTGAGGAAGATGGCTGGGCCAAGGCATACCAGCTGATGGCTTGGAAGCAACCGCAGCAAAAAGAATGGTTCTGGCAGAAGACTCTGGGTCGAGCAAAGCACCATTTTTGTCTTTGACTAGTGGAATGAAAGACGGGCCGCGCTTCTGAAAGTACTTTAAAGTTCTCCAAATACTGTTGGGATTGTCCTCTATGATCTTGCTCTTCCCGAATACTTTCCTGTGCCTTTTCAGGATTTTTTTACATCTGGCTTTGGATTTTTTGACCAGTAACCAGCACTGGTCACATCTACATTTTAAAAACATCCTTTTGGATTTATTCATCTCCCAGATGGCTTGTTCGCAGTCCTCGTTCCACCAACAAGGCCTCCGGGGAGTGAACCTGGCTCTGTTAGGATTCGAGTTATGAATTTTGGACTGAAAGGCTTTCAAGAGGTTGTGGATGTCTGGAGAACGGAAAGAACAGCCCTCCAGAGTTTGCATGTCATGAGTTAAGGGGGGGGGGGGAGAGATTGTGCTCCAAGACTGGCTGGGCAGCTATCTGAGGAGAACGGGCTGGGGTTCTGAGTGAGATGGTTAAACGAATGGGCTGGTGATCGCTCCTAAAGGAGCCTGGGATTGTTTCTAGATGAATAGGGAAGAGCCAGTCCAGGGAAACTAAGGAGAGATCAAGGTTGGCAGAGGGCCATTCAATATTAGACCGTTGATACGTGTGTTCAGAGGTAAAGAGAACTGAGAAATTTAGCTCTTATTTTTTTGTCTAAAGGAAATGAATGACATATTCTGTTGCTGCACCCAGAAACACAACAACACCTGCCACTTTTTTGTTATTCATTATATTCCTCACTCACTTCAGAAACTCTTATAGCATAATATGATAATAGCAACTAAAAATGGCGGATTGTAATGTGATAAGGACAGCCAGCGCCCCATTGAGTGCTCTTCGCTTTTCAAAGAAGGTTCGTCTCTATGAGAGGAGGCCGTTCATGTGTTTAAGGATCACTGTAAGTACGAATTAATTTTAAAAAAAATCTGTCGGGGGGAAGGGTTGCGGGAGGGGAGTCGTTAATAAATCCAAAACGGCTCATCAGACCCAAACAAGTCATTTAGAAAAGAAATTCGCCTTAATGAGATGAGTCCGTACATTGGTTCGTTGGTTTGAACGTTACAGCCATTTTTTTTATTTTTAGAAAAAAAAATTAATATCTCTAAAAAGGTTTACCCATTTGACATAAAAAATACACCAATGCACAATTTAAAGTACCCTCTAAGGATGTGTAATTTTTATTCGGTTCTGGTTTTGCCGTTTCGGAGGAGTTAGCCGCACAAAATTAGTCACATATGTACTGACGGAAACTTTTTTTTCAAAATTTCAACATATTTTTTCGAATCATGAGTTTTTAAGTCGACTTCAGAACAAAAAATTGAGTTTAGGAAACGAACACATAGGTCTTTACTCTTAGTGAGTGGTAGGCCAAAAAAGTGCAGTCATGTGAGGACTGATTCAACCAATAGTGGATTTTCAAAATAAGATACAGAGCGGAGCAAAGAAATGGCACGGTATTACGATATTTCAAATACCGTTAATCACAATGTTGGAGTCGAGAATGAAGGTGCTTGAATCAGTCCTCTCATGATTGCCCGATTACATTCCATTGGAACAGTTACGTAATGTCATAGGGGCCTTCCCTCTTCGACTCCACCATCATTCATCAAAAAATGAACATTTAATAAGATATACAGAATTTTCATTAATGTAGAGCCTATTTCTTGCAAAAAAAAAAGAAAAATACATTCATTTGATTTTTCTTTGTGAATATTTGAATGAGTGCCATTTCTTTGCCCCACCCTGTATTTCACTTTTATCAAAGTGTTTATTTTTTTGTGTTAATTAAAACATCAAAGGTCGATTCACTTTTATATGAACGAATTTGGAATACATGGTTCGCGAGATTATTTTCGTGAGTCCATGCTATTGCTTTCATGTTATTGTGTTAGAGAAACAATGCCACTTTTGGGAAGGGTATATACACTGAGTGAGCATATTATTATGACCACCTGACATGTTTATGCAAATGCGCGCACGGACGTTGCCACAATGTTGCTAGCGGGCCGGATCAATATAAAAAGGGAACCTGAGTGTCGTCGACAACAGTAGACGTGTTCCATTCTTCAACCATGGGTAAACGACGCGATTTAACAGCCTTCGAACGCGGGATGATTGTAGGTGCTCGGAGCTATGGAGCGAGTATCAGCGAAACAGCAGCATTCGTGCGGTTAGCCGGAAGACGGGGTCTGAACGTTCGCGTTGTGGCCGCCCGCGGATGGTTGATGATCGGACAGAACGAAGACTGTTACGACTGGTAAAGGATAACAGAAGGGCAACTGTGCATTAAATCACTGCTGACTTCAATCAGGGGTCCTCCAAAACAGTCTCTGAATGCACTGTCCGCCGCACACTGCATCGCATGGGATACGGAAGCCGAAGACCTGTCCGCACACCTTTGCTGTCTGCAGCCAAAGCGGAAACATGCCTTGGATCCGTTAATACGTGTTGAACAACGTCTGGATGGCACTGCATACCTCCGTATCGTCGCCGATCAAGTCCACCCTGTCATGTTGATGATGTACCCCAAGGGAGATGGCTACTTCCAGCAAGACAATGCGCCATGCCACAGAGCTGGTATTGTGCAGGAGTGGTTCCAGGAACATGAGGGGGACTTTACCTTACTTTGGTGGCCCCCACAATCCCCAGATCTCACTTCAATTGAGCATTTGTGGGACGAAGTCGAATGAACCATCAGACGGCTGGATCCACCAGCGCCCAATCTAGCACAACTAGACAGTGCTATCCATCAGGCATGGTGTCAGATTCCTCCCATCACCTTTCAACATCTCGTAAATTGTATGGGCGGCACCTAGCGGTAAGAAAAGTGGCAAAAAGTGGTATCTTAGAGGCAAATCGTCTATAACATTTCTTCAGTTTGAAATTGCCCTGGAGCAACAGTGACAGAGGATCCCACAAGAACTGCTGGGCAATCAGATATTATCCATGCCTCATTGCTGTCAATGTGTTTTGGCAAGCATGGATATACTTAAGTAAAGACTCCACCCATCTTTTATCAAAAATGGCCCCAAAGGCCGCGGAGACTTTGTGCGGCAATGCAAGGAAACCTTATCTAAGGGGTTTAGGTTTGCCGCCGGATTTGGCTAAAAATTAGCGCAAAATTAACTCCGGACAGTTTACCAAAAGCAAAAACTAATACAAACATTTAGAACTAATACCACTTACTATCACAGAAACATCCTAAACATCGCTCTGATATCTCATGTTTGTACGGTGCAGAAAAGCAACAACTTTGGATTCACCAGATTAAGGCTTCAAGCAGAATCAACAGTATCAGGGTTATTAAACAATAACGCCAGATACTATTCTTATAGATTTGTGTTTTTGATCTATTTAGAAAGGCTTTGGGAAATTGACGACCTCGAACAATAAATTGCCTATGGAAAGCCTGCAATGAAACATGGGATAACACGGCATTCTCTGTCCTTCTTTGCATACTGTTGCAGTGGAAACTCCGAAATCGTGCTATAGCCAAGACACATAGAATGCAACAGACGGCGGCGCATGGGCTTTACAAGCTTTACAAAGCATTCCAATTTCGTTGAAATAAACGTGAAGACGCGTATACAGTACTAAATAATACCTACTTGTGTCCTTCCAGTTCAGCAACATATTTAAGCTGCTTTGTGTGATCTAAGGCTTCAGGGTCCTTTCGCAACCACATTTCGACTTCATTACGACTTTTTTCTAATAAATCACTAAGATATACTTCTTCGATATAAGCACTTGCTGATATGGCACTTTGAATAGCACACCCACTTCCAATATCTATTAGGTTCTTCCCATGAAGTTTCCCTGACGGAAAATAAATTTTAATAAGCAACTCATGAAAATTTGAGTTTCGTAGGTTTTGAATAAAAAAATAAGTTTCTATTACATCCTTCATAGCATACAGTATATCTTTATTTAATGGAGCATGTTAAGGAAAGGTTTGGGAAATTTTATAGTCCTGCAACCAACACTTTACGTCTTATCTCCCATATTGATGTGTTACATATAGAATTTTTTGGTGTATTAAGTTTATTTTAAGCACGATGGCTTTTAGTGAAATTCTACAAATCATGGATACAATCACATTATAAAATTCAACATGGAGTTTAGTGTAAAATAAAAGTTCTTCATTGTGAAATGTAATTTGCAGACTAATTTTCATCAATAACTTAAAATCTGATGTATGGGGTATGATAATAAACTCATGGACCCATCTTCAGTTATTAAGTAGCGGAAGAATGGATATTGTTTTTACAATGTGCGTCTGTCTGTCTGTCCGTCCGTCCCCTTCAAAATTTCCGCATTTTTTGAGGTAGAAGGTTGAAATTCGGAATATAGGCATGTGCACCTTCATACATTCTATGCATTGTTATAAATTCAATTTTATTTCATAATTCGCAGAGGTGGGATGGAATCTTCATTCTTAATGAACCTTATTTATAATGGGGGCGGAAATTAGAGGGGATCAAAAGGTCTACGCGTATTTATGCACATAAAGCGGTGAAATTCGGTATGCAGATTTCTCTAAGCAAGATCGCTCCGCAAGATCAACATTACTGTAAACTTGGACTAAATTGTCTCAATAGAGTCGGAGTTATGGGGTGGCAGTCACTTGGTCGTTAGAACTATAGCAACATATGGCATGTGATATATCTTTCGATCGGAAATGATGAGAAACGAAAGAAGATAGAGCTCTTTTTCATTTTCTAAATACTACGTTCGAAAAAATCAATTTTTCGATTAAAAATATGGGGTAAAAAAGTGCAGATAAAAGGGTAAAAATAGATGACCTCAGCGCTTCCGCTACTTTCCTATACCTTCCTCGGGAGGGTTAATTTCTTGTTGTTATTAAGTAGTGGAAGAATGGAGCTACTTACTGGTTTCACAATGCCCGTCTGTCCGTCCCCTTCATAATTTTCGCATTTTTTCACTTAGAAGGTTGAAATTCGGAATGTAACTTACTATGGCCATGTGCACCTTCACAATTTAGTTTCATTCTGATTAGCCTACTGGGGCGGAAATTAGAGGGGACCAAAAGGTGTACGTGTATTTATGCATATAAAAGAATGAAATTCCGTATGCAGATTCTTCAAAGCAAGAGCTCCATTACTATGAAGTTTGAGCCAAATTGTCCCAATGGGCTCGGAGTTGTGGGGGCGGGATTTACTTGGTGTTAAGAACCATGGCAATATATGGCATATCGTATATCATTCGATCGGAAATGATGAGAAACGGAAGAAGACAGAGCTCTTTTAAGAATTTTTTTTAAATAATTGGGGAGGGGGGGGGGGGATAAAAAGTGAGATAAGATAAAACGGTAAAAATAGATGATCTCAGGGCTTCCACTACTTTCCTATGCCTTCCTCGGGAGGATTAATTTCTTGTTACTTATATTACCAATATATGCTAAATTGGATTAAGAAGCTCTATTATAATTTCCAAAATCTTCTAATTATACTGACCTAGCTTAAGTGTACACTAACCTTCTTTAAAAAGTTCATGGAGGAAATCGAGCAATCGTTCCTTGACTACTTTGTCATGGTCTTCAATATAATAGGTGTTATAAAAGTCTCTGGGGTTAAATGAATCTTCATATAAACGAATAATATCGGCCATTTTTAGAAGACTGCAATAGAAGAAAAGTTGTTTCTATGGCTCCAAAATGAAACCTGAATAAAGAAAGAGAGAAAGGCTAAGGAAAATGAAACCTCTAATCAGCTGAAATATTAATAGCCTAAGAGAATTCTTTTTTTCAATACTGAAAGTTCAAATGCTGCTGACTTCAGGCTGTTTGTTGACTTGCTTTTTACAAGAGAGAAAAAATTGTCATTACCCTCGGCATTATCTTTCATCCTTCTATGAAGGCAGGCAGTTCATTCGTCTACAATCAATTATTACTGTTTGTTATTTTGCGATATGTTAATGCATCATTAAACTTATCAATAAAAAATCGAAAACTTCATATTAAAAAAAAATTGGGCATGGTCACTACACAAGTCAGAATTCAAACAGGTTAGATTGATTAATACAAGATACAGTTGAGGTATATGACTGAGAACTAAATTTAAAAAATACATTTGCTTCTCACCTTTTGTGTAAACTTTTTAAATAAAGAAGCTTTTTAAATAAGAAAATTACTTTATAATGAAAGTGGAAATTTGGTTGAAACAATTTATAATAATAATAATTTTTTTTAATATTAATTTAATTTTAATAAAAGACAATACAATTCAACATTATATGAGATTCGTACAAAATCCTTACAAATCAAGATTCATCTTATTCACAGATAATAATAATAATTATAATAATAATAATAATTGTTCAATTCACTTCAAAAAAAAATTCCACAATAATAATAATAATAATAATAATAATAATAATAATAATAATAATTCAATTTTCAATTCAATTCAATTCAATTTTTATTCTATTCAAACAAATAGATTACATAAACTATACTCATAATACCTTTCCCGAAATCATGTTTCAGCTTGTATGGGAGTTTAAACTATTTTTGACAAACAATATAACTTAAAAACAATTATATTTAAAACAAATATTGTCTTTGTAAATAAAAATTTAAAACAATATATGACTTACCCCTTGTTAGGCAGTATATTATGATTTCGATGCGCATAATATACAAATGTACAGGAAAAGTATTACATACATCGAGCAATAGTGCATCATGACTTCCCAACAAGGGGTAAGCCATAAACTGTTATCTTTCACAAAGGTAGACTACTAAAAAAATAAAAAAAACTGTTTCTATAATCCATGAACTATCAGTGATTCATGATATAACCAATTTCCAAACAAAATATTACATATTCGTATCTTAAAGAATTTTTTAGTTCTGATTTTGTTTTATCAAAATTGTTTTTCTATTAGTCATTAGTTCCAAATAATTGTTATTATTATTATTATTATTATTATTATTATTATTATTATTATTATTA
>JAHWFO010009445.1:83062-96478 GCA_023313115.1 Rhysida immarginata | reverse complement strand
TATTATTATTATTATTATTATTATTATTATTATTATTATTATTATTAACAAAAATATAATTATGAAACACAAGTGGAGGACACATGTCTCGAATTTTAATCCTCTGTTCAAATTACTAATCAATTTTTTTAAGGATTTTTGGATATAAATTTAGATATTTATCAACATAGATATATTTTCTTGTAATTTTCTTGTTCTTTTCATTTAATGTATTCTCCTTTTCTTTTGTATTTTTTCTTTATTTCTTTAGTCTGTTTGTTTTTGTTTTTTTTTTTATTATTATTATTTGTTTTCCTTCAGTAACCCCGGTTGTGGGCCAGTGTGCTTGTACGGGGGCAACCTGGAATCTAGCCACTCAGGATTTTCTGATTGGTCTAGTCCTTGTTGTTGCTACGATATTATAATTAAATTATTATTATTATTATAGTAGCTTTATAGTAGGCTTCAGGATTTGGGATATACATATGAATTGTTGAATTGTATAAAAAATGTTAATAAATAAAAAATTAGTTAAGGCATCGTTATCCAACGATAAAAGGGTTTTAGCATCAAAATGTTACGAGCAGTAACGGTTAGTGACTATAATAAGTGAAGGGGCACAAACACAAAATTTCAGGTTCTTAGGCCTTTTCGTACAAACGTTATAGCTTAATTTGCATTTGGAGCCTCGCGGCCGCTGCCGAGGCCTCAAGGGACTATATCAGTGTTCGTGTGTAATAGCTAAAAATAAATAGCTATAAATATAAAACATTTCAGGTTTCTGGATTTCTGGTTTTAAATTTATAGCTTGATTTTAGATTCAGGCCGCAACTCCCCCGCCAAGAGACTTATAAATTTTTAATATAGATTAGCTAAATTTTTAAATACCACACTATGATTAAAAAAAATTTTAGGACCGTAGGCCTCTCCGTTCAAATTGTATAGCTTCAATTGTATTTGAGGCCGCCAGCAGCCCCAAAGCCTATACCAGTCTCCTTGTATCTTGTCAATAATTTTTAAGTAACGCACTGTAAAAATATAAAACTTCAGGTTCTTAGGCCTTTTTATTATTCAAATGTTAGAGGTTATTGGTGATTTGGGCTTCAGGGCCCCTGTGGAGACCTAAGACCCTTATACCAGTTTTTCGTGTATATTAGCTAAATTTTTTAGTAAACTGCTATAAGTATACAAATTTTCAGATTTCTAAGCCCGTTCGTTCTTTGTTTGCGTTAGGGCCCCTGCCAGGGCCCCAGACGACTGTTTAAGTTTTAGTGCATAACAGCTAAAATTTTAAGTGACACACCATAAATATGCAAGAATTCAGATTTCTGGGCTTCCGGTTCAAAAGTTATAGCTTGATTTGTGAGTGGGAACTAAGGACCCATGTCGAGACCCAAGAGCCTTATACAAGTTTTTTGTGAATATTAGCAAATTTTTTAAATAATTTTCTGTAAGTAAACGAAATTTCAGATTTCTAGACCTTTTCGTTTAAAAGTTGTTGCTTGTGTTTGGGGCCTGTGGGGCTCTCCTGGGGCCTATATTACTTTTTCTGTATATTTGCAATATTTTTTTAATACCACACTAAGAATATACAAAATTTCAGGTTCAAGGCCTTTACGTTCAAAAGTTATAACTTGATTTGTATTTGAGGCCTCGGGGTCTTCTGGCGGGCCGCACAAGCCTACATCACATTTCTTGTATATTTGCTATATTTTTTTAGTACAACACTATAAATACTCGTATACAAAATTTCAGGTTCCTAGGTCGTTCCGTTCAAATGTTATCGCTTCATTTGTATTTGGGGCCTCGGGACCTCCGGCGGGGCCCTAGAGGCTTATATCACTTTTCTTGTATATTGGTTTTATTTTTTTAGAACCGCACTAAAAATTTACGAAATTTCAGAATTTTTGCCCTCTTTGTTCAAAAGATAAAAAAGGAACCATGAAATTCATACAAGTGGCCCCTGAGAGGCCCCAGGCTACCCAAGAGGATTCGCTATATTTTTCTCACCGTCCTCTGTATAGGACCTACGTGTGTAGAAAATTTCAAGCCTCTAGATCAATCCTTTCATAAGTTATGACATCAAAATTTTACGAGTAGTTGCGGGAGGATTCACTATACTTCAAAAAAGTTCTTTAAATTCTGACGTCAACAGTCAAACTCCAACGTCGATCACATGACCATTTCCCCAATCATGCTGTGCTGTCCGGGGCCGCGTATTTGTGGAACATGGTCTGAGCAACAGGGGGTAGAGCTATGCCAACAAACAAACTAGAAAAGTCCAGACGTGACATCATGAGTAAATTGGAAAACATAGGTAAGAAGCACTCTTCATTCTCGGCACTATGCACCTCAAATATCCCCCCAAAACATCGCTAACACTCCCCGCAACCTCTAACAAACTTCTTTCTTGGCGTCTTGCGCCTCAATTCTAACAGCCTGGTATGTACTTCATTTGGCTGATTACAGGATGGTTAAACCACTCTCGATTGATTTGCCAGTTTGGTTGGTTATCTGGACGTTTATAATTTGTTGTTGGCATAGCCTCCACCCCCTGTTGCCCAGATCATGTATGTTCTACAAATATGAGTCCGGGCCTTATCTAGGCAGCTTTGTGTATCGGCCTCGGTGGCTCAGGGGCTGCGTGATCGCCTCTGATGCCCGAGGACGCGGGTTCGACCCCGGCCGAGGACCACGAGGATTTTTTCAGGGGGGAAATCCTGAGATCACGCACTTCCTTCGGAAGGGAAGTAAAGCCGTTGCTCCCGTGTAGTCGTTTGCCGGCTGCACGTTAAAGAACTCTTGCGAGGCAAAATTTGCGGCCCCTATAACGCCGTCCTGAAATGACCATGGCAGTTGAAAAGGACGTTAATACCAAACAAACCAAACTAAACCAGCTTTGTGTATGGATCCCCCCTCCCATAGAGCGGCCACGTTGACAGGAGACAGGCCCGGGAGCCCCCCTCCCCCCCATGCTGCTCCGTTTCAATGCTAAAATGCGTGCGAGAGCGATTTCCCCAATCTGTTGCCAGATGTCCTCTTTTCTCAATAAAATCTCTGTAAAACCATGTTGAACGACGGAAAAACATCGATGTTTGCGAGGCTTTTTCAAATTCAGTGAGTCTTCAAATAAAACATAGGTTTCATATATTGCTTTCATTGAGCACAGAGCTAACTAATGTAACTTGTTTATTTTGATAGTTTCAAAACTTTTCGAGAAATAGGCGGTGTTTTCCGTGTTAATATCGCCCATGATAAAACTGCCAGGGCCAGTCAGCTGTTATCAATAATATAGCCGTCTCTCAAAAAAAACTAGCATAAAGTTTCAATTATATAATAGAGATTTTATCATAATGAATTTATTTGTTTTTGACGTCTTTATTTATTGGGTTGAGGAAAAAACAATCACCAAAATACGTGGATTTACAGTTTCGTGCACACTTTTGGCAAGTGTTCATGATTTTTAGCGGAATTCACCCAATTGGGTGGATTTACAGTTTCTGCACACATATTGCCAACGTTCATGATATTCACCGAAAGTCGTATTTTATTTGTTTCAAATAATGATATCCTGCAAATAAAATGATATCGATTTTTTTGAGTGGAGTTGTCCCTTATTATTATTATTATTAATTGCATCCCCATGGACAGTATAGTCAATTATTAGTTTGTCAAGAAATCAGAAAGTTTTTGCTTTAAATTATACCAGTCTAAGTACATCATTTTGAAAAGTCTGGCGATTCCTATGATTTCGAAGGAAAACTCAAAAAGTAAAATTTGTTAGCTTGAATGATTTCGGACCTCATTTCTTATTTCCCTTCTGCGCTTTGGATTGGTGTCAAATTGGACGGATTGGGGGGGGGGGAGTTTCTTCCTTCATCTGTGGTGGTTTATTGGGTTGAGGTTTATATCCCTAATATTTATACGTAGCTCATTTAAATTTCGTAATAAAATACCTTTTTTTGATATGACTTTAGTCCGCGTGTTTTTTACATTTTAATCCGATGAGAAAAGCTGAGAAAAGGTTGAATTTTTTTTTTATTTAATCCGATGGTAAACCATGAAAACTTGTTTTTAATATATGTTTTGCGTTAGAAGTGCACTTTGGAACGCGGCAATAACTCATTTTGTTAAATTTAGCGGTAAAAACAAAATCTAAGAAAGATTTTTATTTTTTGCAACTTAAATACATTTATAAACGTGTAGCATTTTTTTACACAGTAGTAATTTATTTTTAAAATATTTACATAGCTGTATTTTTTTAAATTTATTTATATAGGAAATAATGAATTTTAAATTGCCATCTGATGGGAAACCATGAAAACGTCGAAAGATTTTAACTTTTTGCATTTGAAATACGTTATTCAGCTGTATAGCATTTTTTTGACACAGGAGTACTTTATTAAAAAAAATTTACATAATATTTTACGTATTTATTTATTTTTGAATGTATAATGACTTTAAATTGTCATCTGATGCGGAATAAAAATCTTTCGATCGTTTCGTGGTTTAACCATGAAAAGAGCTAAAGATTTTTATTTTTTGCATCTGAAATTCATTTATGCAGCTATACAGAATTTTTTTCATAAGTGATGGTTTATTTAAAACATTTGCTTACTGGTATTTTTTTTATTTTTGAATTTATCATGGTTACAAAAGCACATGTAATACAATTGAAATAGCTGACTTTCTGCTTGTTTATTGAGAAAAGAGGACACCTAGTGATGAAATTTGGAAATCGCTCACGTACGCACTTTTTCAGCAGCATGCTCAGGCCTTGTTAATCTGGAAGGCCTCGACAGGAGTTATGAGAATAACCATTTTGTTCAAAGAGGCCGCCACCTTCGCATAAAGACTCAAGATTCTGGTAGCAGATGGTGGAAGAAGCCTGAAAGGAGTAAAGTTCTAGATATATAGAACTTTAGAAAGGAGGAAAGGATAAGTGAGAGAGAGAGAGAGGGAGAAAGAACAAGGAATAGAAAAAGGAGGGGAGAAGAAAGATGAAATTTTTACCTGTCTTCTGTCTCTTTCTTCCCTTCTTTCTTCCACTCTTGGATGGAGTTCCAGCTCGCATCTCCCTCTTCCAGGAGACTAGCCGTATGGGATGAAAAGATGATGATGAAAATAGACAAACACAAACATACATGCCCTTGGCGGGATTCGAACCCGCAACTCGCTGGTTACGAAAGCGGCAAGACCTGCGCCTCAACGCTCTCGGCCACCGAGCCGGCTTCTTCCACTCTTTTTTCCCTCTTCTTATTATTTCATGTTTTTTTTTATTTTTTCGTCACATTCACGTCGTTCTCGCGAGAACGCCAAGAACGAAAACGAGATCGAGAACGCTCTCTTACGTACGAGAGTGAGGACCATGATGTAGGAAGGATAATGGTGAGGACTCTCTCCTAACCAGCATGGCAGACTCGCATCGCATTAAGGCTCTAATCGCATAATAGGAAAATGCCACGTATTAAACAGTTTTATCCTCACTTCGAGTAATTAATATAAGATAAGATTAATATTATGAATGACGCCAACAATTTGCAATTCAAGAAACGCTACATTTCTTTCAAATATATTGGATTAGTACATATGCGGTCATTGCGTGTCTATGCTTCTCCTCCTCCCCTCCTTCTTTGTATGACATGCTAGTATTAATGCTATGTCTCTCGCAAGTTTTACAATTATGAATGCCAAAATAATGAAAAAAAAATTATTCCAATTAATAAACTTCAAACAGAGCATTAATAATAAATAAACATACTGTAAGTAATGTTCATACTAATACTTATGAACGAATATATATGAGAGAAGGACGAGACACAAAAACCCTAGAATACAATAAATAATAGTTATTAATTAAAAATAAAATAATCATTTATTATTTACTAATATTTATGTATATGACCAAATAAATGCGCACAGTGTACTTAAATAGTGGTAATAAATTCATAAGAAAATGCAATAAAGTGACAAAAGGCAAAACCTCCAACTCAAAGAAAGAAAATTCACAATTCACTGCAATTCAAATGTGTCCTTCACTGCAATTCAAATGTGTTAGAAACCTCAGCCAACCTGGCCAGCCCAAACTAACCTTGAGTGACTCTTTCTTGCCCATTTTCTTGCCCTTTCAAGGGGAAGGGTGTGATTAAAAATTGTTTTTAGACTAATGTTGTATTGTTCTACCATTACCCACCCCCCCATTACCAATAAACCACACTCATCAGATCTCGCCTACCTGGCAGTTTTGAGATATCTGTCAAGTTAACAGACTTTTTGGACACCCTGTATAACCAAGCCTTAAACCAAGCCAGATGACCTGAAGATGTCCTGAGGCCAGGACGAAAGATCTCGTCGTTCTTCTCCATTTAATTCCTTTTTATTTATGTTTGTTTTTTTTCATTATTATATAATGTACAGCAGATGAATAAACCCACAGTTATAATATAATTAAGTTTATAATTACGCAACATTTATGAAGCATTTTTTTTTTTTACGAATTGGGATCCAATACATCCATCCAGGGACTGTATGGCCAGAGGCCGACGAGTTGGGTTCCTGGATTCACGACTGCTGTATGATGGTCGCAGCAGCCGGGGGGGGGGGGTGGAGATTGTCTATCACTGATGGTCGCCCATCCAGCAGTGACTAGCCATGCCTGATGTACGTAGCTTAACTTCACAGAAGTTGTGCTCAGTGAAAGCCCACCAGGCCACCGCCTCCCCCAAACATTTCTCAAAGAAATATTGTCACTGTTTAGATGCTTAGACAACGTCACAGTTAATACTTGATCTAAGAAAATTAAGAAACGAGATCTAGAAAAGCAAAACGATAATTTTAATATGTATTGAAGCGTTTTGGTGCACTCCCACTGATGATACCTCTCGCTGATCTTCGCGCGCAGCTTCGCCGCCAGCGAATGTATCGGTTACTGATCGCTTAGTTTAGCTGCTATTCTTGCGAGAATGATGCGAGAACGACGTGATGTGACGAGATGCTGTGCAAACTAGCTCACCCTGTAAAACACTTGCCTCTGGAGACAGGAACTGCTCCGTTCTGTGATTGGTCAAGTGATCACACGTTATTACGTCACTGAATGTAGAGAACTGAAACAAATCGAGTATTGTGTCGACAGTAGTGATGTTTCGGGTGACGGCAGGTTTTGATTCTTCCATGCCAATGCCCTTTCCAGGCCGAATGAGTAGCACCAGGGCAATGCCGAGTACGACAGCTATGAAGGTGGTGGAGAGGTAGAAAGCGACCGCTTTGCCACGAAAGTGCTCTGAGTTGTCTGAGGAGTCCACGAAGAAGGAGAGAAAGCCGTCCTGCTCAAACAGATTTGTGTGTATATTCTGTAACCGATTATTTAGTAAATTTTATAATTTACAAAGGCACACCAGTAACGTGCATAAAGAAACACTAAAATCATTTAAAAAATAAAAGTGTAAATCATTTAAAAAAAAGAAAATTTATAGGATTTTTTTTATTTTGTTTTAATTGAAATTCATTCAAAAATTAGTAATGAGAAATGATTTTTTCAAAAAATTATTTTATCTTCATAACAATAGAATTTCATAATAAAATGAACCTCTCCTCCTTCCTCTCTGATTTCACTCAAGAGCGTTTATAGTAAATGTTTTTTTGTTTTTTTTTTTAACCACGCAACTTAGCGACAAAAGGAGGAATTGGGTGTTTGAAAATTGCTAACGAATGATAATCTTCTTCAATTCTTCTTCTGCTCTTTTCCCAACCATTACAATATCGTTGCTTCATTTCTTCTCTTTCTCATAGTATCATTAAAAAATTTTAAAAAACACGTGCGGATTTTGAAATGATATTTTATATTTCAAAAGCAAAACTAAAATTTGAAACTTTTTGGTTGTTACTGTAGATGATGTAGAAATATATTACTGCATATAAAAGTAATGTGTACGTAAGAAATATTTGGCTCAGACTATTGTGCCTTCACTTTATTCGTGAAATATGGTATTCCTTTAACATTCATTTGCTTGGAAAAAAATTCCCAAAATTTTTTAATATGTTTAAGTGGTTTACACGTCTATTTATCACATTTAATCAATAACGTTAATTTTTTTAATTAAAAAAAAAAACCCCAGAAAAGTTCGCCAACGGGTAGCGTAGATTTCAGAGTTGTTTCATCATGTTTCTCCTGAAAGATAAATTTCATTTTCCATTTTCGCAATACTCAAGTGTGTGCGCCAATCACAATTAGGTCGCCGGAGTTGGCCTTAGTAGTATGTGAGATCGTCAGTTAACTCAAAGGGGAAAAAACACATTTGTCAAGGATTCTACCCATAACAATAACAACAACAACAACAAAAAAAAATCAAACAAATAATTTAACGTTTTAAACGTTTTGTTCTCGATTTCATCGCGTTTAGTTCTTGACGAACCCCGTGTGCACTCTTGTAGTTCTTACACACTTTCATACACTTCAAATTTCCCTTGAGGTGACGTAATATCGTGTTAGCTATTGCCCAATCACAGAACGGTGGTTTTAAAATTTGACTTTACAACTTGAAGACGATTTGTCATTGATGAAAATAAGTTCTTGATGGTATTTGGTGCTATTTTAGCATTGATTAGAGCTGCTCACGAGTTGAATAGTGTTTGTCAACATAAATATCCTGGCTCATAAGGTACCAAACATTTTCTATAACTAGGATCCCCCAATGATCGAAATTCAATCACATTTCTGAGAAAAAATATATATATGTGTAATTGTTCTGGCCTCAAATTTAAATTTAAACTAAATCCAGTCTTAACAGACCTGGTCCTCCCCTTGTTAGAGCAAAAACAGCAGTGGGGCCTTCATGCGGTGGAACACAGAAAACTACAGAGCTTCTCTACTTTCCTTTCTATGATTATGCTATTATCCATATGCTTTTAACGAAATCGTCTGTGACCGAATTCAGCCAACAGCTTAGATTTCCGGACAGCTCAGATCTGCGGTCTGGTCTTAAAGCTTACTTGGAAAGCAGCCTCGGCATCACTTCATTGCGCGAGTGCGCTTAGTGTATTTCCCTGTAAGGGGCAGACTAAAGTTTATCTCCGTCGCAATCACGAGCAGTTGGGCGAAGAGCGTTAGAAGTCTATTAGTGAATGTGATATTATTTGAATAAAAATGGAAGGAAAAATTCTGCGACCTGAATTCGAACCAGGAATCGCGTGTGTCTTTCTCGACTCCTCTATCAATTGGGCTATCCCAGACACACGCACATCCATGCGGTCACCACAGATTAAGGAGAAAAACAATGGTGTCAAGGTGGAAAGCCTTAATCTGTGGCTGTCACCAAAACCAAGTTGTCAAGGTGGAAAGCCCAATGGAAGGTGGGCAGCCGGCTCTCAGATTGAGAATTTCTCTTATCCACCATCAGAAGGTTTATTACATATGGAAGCTGCACATAAATAATGAATATAAACGGAAGCTGAATCTCGAAACATCAGGTAATAATATTATTTGAAAAAATGGAAGAAAAATTTTGCGACCTGGATTCGAACCTGGATTCAGAAAACTTACCGACAGCGTCCAGTGAATGGTGTTTTTTATCTCTGCCTTCTTAATGTAATGGAGGTACAGTATTTGGACTCTACATCGGTTAGTGGTAATAGAAGGCACCGGTGAAATTCAATTTATCCGTTAAACCAAAACCGGCCGTTTTGGGACTTGAACTAATACTTTTGTTTTTGCTTGTTTTTGACTTTCTTTCCATTCAATTTAATAAACGTAATTATCAAGTTCAAAAATAAAGTATTATTGGCTTACTCCTATCCGTCCACACACTCTATCCAACTTCCACTGGCATTGCTAATTAAAATGCATGACTTTAACCATTGTGTAAGCAGTTTTTGTATACCCATGTCAACGTATTCGTATGGTTCATTCCGAAGCCGTTTTGACAGTCTTTTTATGTCGCACCCTAAGCTTGTACATTGATTTTCTTTGGGAAAGAAATCCCACAGGATAACGCCATTGCCTATCCCAAAATATTGTTGCTATTACATGACTGAAGGCAATAGAGTTTAGCTTTAGAAGTTCTTTAGAGGTCAGCTTTTACAGACTGACCATGAAGTGTAAACGACTGCCCGAAGATGATTTCGCAATCAGCAGAACGAATTCTTTATCATGGATATAGAAACTGGTTGCACATTGGGACTGCTGCGTAAACAAATGCGGTATTTACGTTGAAAAATAAGGCAGAGTAAATAATGTTTCTAGCAACTTTCTAGAATACAATTTGGTTAGCTTTGAATGCTTGAAATTAACTTATAAAATGCAAACTCCCGTTACTTGCCGATTCTCCCTCGTACAAATGAAAACAAGTTTTCTTTTTTTATGTGTATTTTGCTTACCTTTTTCTTGCCACTGGACAAAGTGGACGTGAAGGAGAGGCGAAAGGGAAGGCGCCTTGGTCCTACTCGGTCTTGGATGATTGTGATTTGTAAACACAAGTGATTTCTTCTCCCTTTATGATTTCTATTTAATTATAAGGAAATGATAATAAGGAAAAACACCAATCACTGCATTCTTTTCTGAGGAAATGATTCAACTATAGATATAAAGATTATATTTATACTATATTACTTTGTTTCCTTAATCATCACAATATAAAAAGTTTTGAATCACTACCTACTGAAACCGTTGCATTGGAGATATAAAACAAATTTCAAAAGATTGTGTACATTTATGAAAAAAAAAATAAGTGCAGAGTTTATTCTACAAATAACAAATGATATTTACACACAAACACTTATTGTGTAAATAAAATATTTTTACAACTATTACAACTTAAAGTTGAAGACTGTTGGAAAAAAATTTGGAATCATCAAAAGTTCAGGAAAATAATTTGGAATCGTGCAATATTTAGTGTGAAAGCGATCCTTTACCTACCTTTTGAAAATGGAACAATCCACGAATTTGAATATTATGATGTTTTCTACATATCAGTACAGAACTATTCTTGGGTTACTTGCTGATTCCACAAGAATATACTGGAGCAAAATGGGTCCTGTCAAAAAATTGTCTGATGCCATGAGAAACCGCATTGTACAACTTTTACGTGAAAATAAGACTCAAAGAGAAGTCGCAGCTATTATGAAATGTGCCCAATCAACTGTTGCTAAAATATGGAAAAAATTCCGTGAAGATGGTGATGTGAAAACAAAACATTTTAGCGGACGACCAAAGAAAACAAGTGCTAAGCAGGATAAGATGCTTAAAACAATTGTGACAAAGATGCAGGATAAGATGCTTAAAAGAATTGTGAAAAAGATGCGAAACTCTTCATCAAGACAGTTAAACGTGGAATGGAAGAAACATTCACGCACCAATGTTTGCGACAAAACTGTGCGGATACGATTAAACAAGATGGGCTACCGATTTAGAAAGGCAAAGGTGAAACCAAAACTTATTGCTTGTCACATAAAATTACGACTACAATGGGCTAAAGAACATTCACACAGGACCTTAGAAGACTAGAAACGTGTGATGTTTAGTGATGAGTCCCGGATGTGTGTCAGCTATGGTGCTGATGATGGACGGTTTGTGTGGCATCTTTCATCAGAAAAGTTTGCCAAAGATTGCCTAAGATCTAAAATGAAGTTTCCTCGAGGTATATGCATTTGGGGATGTCTTTCTTTTCATGGTCCTGGGCATTTGTGTATGCTAAAGAGAACACTGTTAATGCAAAAGATTACCTTGCTATTTTAGAACATTTTCTTATACCATCAGCTGAAGTGCATTCGAAAATGATAATTTCATTTTCCAAGACGACAACGCATCGTGCCACAGATCCAAAAATTCAAAGAATACTTGGAAGAATGCAACACTGCCATGGCCACTCAATAGTACGGACTTAACCCAATTGAAAATATGTAGGGAATTCTGAAGAAACAAATTGCCAGGAAATATCCAAGTGATCTAGAGGAACTTAAAAAAGCAATTCGTGAAAGCTGGTCAGAATTTAATATTTCAGTGTTCCAATCACTAATTGAATCAATGCCTGATCGTGTGAAAAGTGTTGTAAAAGCTCGAGAAGGAGCCACAAAGTAATAATTTTCTTTTAAATAATATGATTCCAAATTTTTTCCCTGAACTTTTGATGATTCCAAATTTTTTCCCAACAGTGTTCAACTTTAAGTTGTTGTGACGTTTCACGTGTTTAATGAAGGAAATTTGAATATTAATAGATTCATAGTGATGATAGATTCATTTGTTGTCTTTTGAAGAGGAATTCATGATGACGTGTTTAATATAGTGATGATGTTGTTATCAGAATTTGTGTAAGGGAATAGATTATAATTGAGATATTAATTGATTAAAGAATTGAGTTTATAATGCGTTTTCATCCAGAGGGGATGTTTTTGTTTAGAATTTTGTTTGAGGAGGATAACTTCGAATCTGATTCTTTCGATAATTGTAAACTTCAGTTAGTTGGAGGTCAGAAATCGTCAAGCGACCCTTCTCCTTACATTTTCAGCAAATCAAGAGGGGATGTCCAACCAAAATTAAACACTGGTTATAGCTGTGTGAAGGGTGGTGCCCTGTGAACTTATTATCGGCCTAATCTAACCATGTAAACTGAAAATTCTAAATTCAAATCAAGCAGGCACCTCATGTTAATCTAACTAACCTTTGTTAGATTCGTTACATTACTTTCCTGGCGTTTTCTTTATTTTGAAGTATTGGATGAGTGAAGAAATGAGATGAGTCCCAATTGAGAGATGAAATATGCAAATCCCCTGTTTTTGTGAATAAGATGGCAAATTGAATAAGATGGCAAACATTATTCTCAATCCATTTTTCTCCGGCACTGCGTCAAACTCACCCAGCTATAGACAACAATTCCAAAACCAGCGAAGTCGTGTAGAACTGCTTAAAGGCCATCCATTGGGAGCATTTTACGAGTTCTTTTCGATTCTTCAATATGAATTTTTACTAAGTTAATTCAAGCATTTTTCATGTGTTCATTATTTCTGCAGATGCACTTTCAGATATTGTAAAATTTCATCAAAAAAGAGTACGACCAAGGGCTTTGGATAAAATGTGTCAGACCTTTTATGGACAGCTTGTATATCTCCTCTTTGGACTCAAATTTATATTAAAAATTTAGGAACTCAAGCAGCTTTACCAAGAAAATGTGCAATAGTGATTACCATCTCATTGTAACCAATAACTCATTCTTACACAAAAAACTGACATACGATATCACACTTCCAGTATCCAAATTATGGCACTTCGTCAGCCGTGAATTGCTTTTTACCTGGAATTTGATGAGCCAATTTTGAGTTATAAAATGTTGTTGTTGTTTTTTTAAATATTAATTTTCCAAAAGGAATTTAGAGCCAGGCGGAAGAGGAAGCTGGAAGAAAAGTAGAAGGAAACATTTTCAAGCGCTTATGCCCAAGTTATTGTTTTCT
>JAHWFO010009445.1:37318-83052 GCA_023313115.1 Rhysida immarginata | reverse complement strand
AGGTTTTTTTTTTGTTTTTTTTTAACATTAATTTCCAAAAGGAATTTAGAGCCAGGCGGAAAAGGAAGCAGGAAGAAAGGTATCAAGTGAAACATTTTCATGCGCATATGCACAAGTTATTGTTTTCTAACTTCCTCTTTAAGTTGTAGATTATCTCGACCTGTTACTAAAATGGAAGAATTAGAGAATAAGAAAGAATTTTTATTTATCATTAAGATGGAAGTTTTAGAGAATGAGAAGGAAAACGATAACGAAATGAATATTTCTTAAAAGCCAGAACATATGAACAAAGCTATGTCTGTTTTAATACAGAGATAAACCGAATTCCTTAAATTTGACCTTGACAGAATCCTATGAAAAAAATCCCACGCAAATTAACTGGATAATTGCAATGTTCAAAGCAGAATAATTTGATTCTTAGTATTTATACTTAGGTGATGAATAAAAAGGTGAATTTGATGATTGGTATTCTTACCTAGAACAATGCGCAAGTTTAATCCTATTTGAATCTAAAGGCGCTGTCATGCTTTGATTGTACACTAGAGTTGCCACTCAATGACAATCGCCTTCTTGGTGTCTGATGGTGTCTAGGTTTTTAGGGAATATGAATTCCTCCTTAACACTAGGTGAATGAATATTTAAATAAAATATTATAACCTTAAAAAAGTCGAACCCAGCTATATTACACAGAAAGTGAAACGTTACAAAAACGTTACAGGAGCCAACAAGTAGTATCCGAAAGTATGTCTAAGTTGTGACGTTTCACGTGTTTGTTTTGAATATTTAATCTTGTTGATTCACAGAGGTGAATTTTTGTGGATTCTTTTGAATTGCTTTTGTGATGGTCTTTTGAGATATAGGTTATTTATTTGTGATTAGCCTATAGTTGAGTTGACTTTTAGTGTTTCTTTTGTAATGAGGTCTACAATTGAGTTATTAGTGTTTATTTAAATATGAATAAATAAGATTTTGTCAATGAGTTGTCAGGTAGAGGGGATGTCAATGAAGAAAGGAAATAGCGATCTTTGTGACTTTTTTGTGACTTACAATAATTTTGGTCATTTGCATAATTGATGAGGTGATATTATTCATCAATTGATGGGGTATGTCTTTTATGAAGTCGAGAATTGAGGTTTGATTATTGAGTAAACATGATTTTGAGAAATTTTCATTTAAATTTTCTTGGTGAAAGTGAGGCCGGAAATTGTAAGATTATAAAGGCTTGCTCTGACCAAAGACAAATGAAGAAAGAGACTGGCAGTGACCTCCCCTCTAGTGGTGCCTTGGCGCCGCCATTATGGGATTGGCAAGAAACGCTGATCTCCGGAGGCAATGCATGTAAATCAATCGCAAACAGTTATTTTTTATAATATCTACCCAAGATATCTGGATGAATTTATTATGGGACCACCAGAAAAACTTGCTCTTTAATAGAATAACATAAAATAATCATCCAAATCGGCCCATCCGATAAAAAGATATTTGATGATAAATAAAGTTATTCTTAAACATAAATATAAAAAAAAAGTTTAAATGGAAAAGGAGGAACAGCGAGTTATATTAAACCAGGGGTGACCAACCTGCGGCCCGCGGGCCAAATGCGGCCCACCAAAGAAATTTATGCGGCCCGCGAAAGGAATGCATTTACACCTGCAAGGTGGCCCACGTGCATACTAATGGTATAGTGGCTAGAAGAATTGTGTGGCAGCGAGCGTTCAAATCTGATTCCTCGAATGATGATGCCGCCAGATGGCAGCTACATCAACATAGTAGCTAAATATCCAGAGCTTTACATCAATAAGGCTCCATTAATTTCTTCGTAAAATTTATAAATTTGATTTATTATTTCATTTTCATTCCAGAACATTAAATAATATACCATTTTAATAATATTTCGACCTTCCCCCCTTTTTGTTTTTAATTTAGAGATGATTTTGCAGTATTTTTTAATTTCAAATGATTTTATTCTTTTTCAGTTGTCATATAGTGAAATACACGACCGTTTCACACTGAGTTATTTTCTTTAGAAAAGTTTTTTTGATTTCCTCGTCTGATTTTAGTTTTGCAATAAAATAGCAGCCCTTCCCTTCTTATTGTTGCATTTTAAAATTTCAAGAACCACTTTTCTGTCTATATTTCTCATTTATTTTTTTCTTTATGTAAAATCTAAGAAGTTCAGAATAATTTTTAAAAAGTCATTATTTTTAAATAACGAAATGCAATCAAAACAGCTTTAAATACAAATTTATTATACATCTCCCTTTTTTAAAAATAATAAGAATTTTTTTTTCAAAACTATTAACCTAAAATATCTGATATTTAATATTTTATCATCACATAAAAAAGTAATTTGGTTGTTATTCATGTGATAAATGTATTTTATATGAAAAAGATATTCTCTTTGTATATTTATATATTTTTCAATATTGTGCATTCTATATATGAGAACTTCCAAGTTACAGGGGCGAACGCCTCATCTCTTGAATTTTTTCTCCTGAAACATCCTTAAAAATTCATTTTTTATCATTTGTACGGTAGCCAGCTGTGTATAGCATTATATTATTAGATTTTATGTTGATATTTTATTAGACTTAATTTAGCAGATCTATGTTTAATGATTAATTACTCAAAATGTAATTTCTCTGGCTCGGAAGGGCTCATATTCTATGCTTTATCTTATTAGGGATGGATACCTTCATCCATCTCTGATCTTATATTTCAACTTATTTATAACGACAGACATTTTTCATTTATTTTAACGTTAAAGAGTATTCTCAAGTTCTCTGGAAGACAATTACCTGAAATACACAAAATTTTTATAAATAAACTAAAGTCACCCGAAATATAGCTGAAAAAACCCTCCTTCATCCTAAGATTTCCATCTCATCTCCCGGGTAACTCGCATCTATGTCGACTGCAGCGCCACCGCTACTATCATCAAATCGGGAATCAACCACGTAGCATTGCGAGTAGTAGCCGTTGCCACACTATTTTTCTAGCCACTATACTAAAGGGCTGTGTGCACTTTCACTTTCACTTTATTTTATTCAACTGCTCCGTCAACGACATGGTTCCGTCTCTTTCAGTGCTATGTACTCTTTCACAACCCGCAACCCGGGCTGTGTGCACTTTCACTTTATTTTATTCGATGCTTGTGAAACAACAGATAAATGCAGAGACAAATGACGTCAAAACAAGTGAAAAGGAAAGTTGAAGATGAGCACCGAAGTTTTCAAGAAAAATGGACTCGTAATTACTTCTGCGTGGAACACTACGGTAAAGTTAAATGCCTCATTTGCAATGAAACTATTGCGGTTCTTAAAGAGTACAATATAAAAAGACACTACACAAGCAAGCATTCCGACTTTGACAAGATTGTTGGCGGTCCATGTGAAGATAAAATTGCACAACTGAAAAGAAGCCTTATTGCACAGCAGTCCGTCTTCAAAAAGAAATCTGCAGAATTAGATAATTCTGTCAAGGCCAGCTATGTGATTAGTCTGCTGGTAGCTAATAAAAGTTAAATCTTTCAGCGAAAGAGAATTTGTGAAAAATGCTTGGTAGCAGTGTCACAAATTATGTTTCCTGAAAAGAAGCAGCAGATTGAAAATATTAGCCTTTCTCTACCGACGGTTATGCGTAGGATAGCTGATATCGGTGGTAATATAAAACAAAAACTTTCGGCTCTAGCTGCCGGTTTTGATGCATTTTCTGTTGCGCTGGATGAAAGCACGGATGTCAGTGATACGGCGCAATTTGCCATATTTATACGAGGAGTTGATACAGATTTCAACATCTTTCAAGAACTCTGTGGATTGAAGGGAATGAAAGGTAGTAGGGAGGACATTTTTTCTGCATTGGACACAGTACTGAAAGAATTCGGGCTAAAATACGAAAGAATGACGTGTATTGCGACAGATGGCGCTCCTTCCATGACCGGTGCAAGAAATGGCCTCACTGCGTTGGTGAAAGATAAAATGAAAATGGAAGGCATTGATCCCTCTGCTTTAATTGCATTTCACTGTCCTATACACCAAGAAAATTTGTGTGCTAAAACCCTTGACTGCAAAAATGGTTAGAATCATCGCCAGTTCAAGCAACTATTGCAGGATATTGATGCAGAGTATGGGGATTTGGCGTACTTCTGTGATGTTCGATGGTTAAGTAAAGCAAACATACTGAAGCGATTCTACGACCTTTTGGAGGAAATAAAACTGTTTCAAGACATGAAAGGCAAACATCAGCCTGCATTATACAGTGATCAGTGGATTACGGATTTAGCCTTCACGGTTGACATAACAATGAATCATCAAGAACTGAACACAAAACTGCAAGGCGAAAACAAAATTATTAGTGACATGCTTTCACACATAACAGCATTCCAAAAGAAGTTAAGGCTCTGGGTTTCGCATCTAGAGAACAAAAAGACAGTACATTTTCCAACTCTGTGATGATCAGTTTGGAGTTTACTGTAACAAGGTGAGACAGCAGGAAAAGGAGTTTACTGTAACAAGGTGAGACAGCGGGAAAAGGAGTTTACTGTAACAAGGTGAGACAGCTGGAAAAGGAGTTTACTGCAAGATTTGGTGAGATAAGACGTGAAGAAAGCAAGATAAATATATTTTCCTGCCCTTTCTCAGTAAATGTGGAATCTGCAGAGGAAGTTTTACAGATTGAACTCATAAAATTGCAATGCAACAACGTGCTGAAGGAAAAATTTACTCAGGCATCTGTGTGGGAAATTTACAAAACTTACCTGCCAGTTGACGAATTCCCAAATTTGGTACGACACGCGGAGAAAAATGCTTTCCATTTTCGGAAGTATGTATGTGTGTGAAAGTTCCTTTTCAAAGTTGAACTTCATAAAGAATAAGCAGTGATCAGTGTTAACTGATGTTAACTTGGAACACTCCTTACGCATCGTTAGTTTGAAGATCAAACCAGACATCCCGATATTGGTTCAGAACGTTCAGAAGCAGCCATCCCATTGAAATACCTTTTAATGAACTATTTACTATTAAATTTATTAACAAGTAAGATTGTACGTGGTTAATGTTTCATAAAATATTTGAATATATTTGAATTACAAATGGTTGGCCCCCTGAAAACATTCAGAAATTTATTTTGGCTCGAGACAAAAAAAGGTTGGTCATCCCTGTATTAAACAATCAACTAGGAAAATTCTCCTTTATAAATTATAATTTGAAAGTTAATAAAATAACATATACAGTTCAATAATTATAATCCAAATTATTGTTGATTAGTACGAGATGTACAAATTATAATCCCCCCTTCTAATAACTAACTGGACGAAATTCTCATACATGTTGGTCAAATCGTTTTTTTTAAAAAAAGATCCAATACTTCAGTTCACAAGTAATTATATTATTAGTTAATTGCTTATTACAATATTTGGATTAATAAACTGATTATTTTATTGAACTGAGAACTATTTCTTCCTTTTCGTTTTTTGTTAAAAAAAACAAACAAAAACAAAATAATTTAAGTACCTTTTCAAAAATATTTTAGGTTACCAGGTTTTCTTTTAATTTAAAATTTTACAATCAATTAGTTAATATTTGATAAATTATGTTAGGTTTGTTTATTGATAGCAATTAAACTTTTAAATATCCTTCCAGTTTAAATGTCCTGCCTTTACAAATATTCCATTATTATCAGATTAACAAAAAGTAAAATTGCATTTTTTTTTATTATCTTAAAACAATTTTGTGACACAGCTTTTAAATTTTTTTATACATGTAATATAAACATCTGATATTTCAGTAAACATAGGTATAAACGTTTTTATTGTGATGAATACATTAAAAAAAACTGTCACGCAAGAAATAAGCACCCAGCTCTTACACCCGTGTATAACAGCTATTTCAAAGCTAAACAAAAAAATTAGAAAACGAAACATTTGCGCTGTAGATTTCCAAAGGATGACATTCTTCGTAAAAAGTGGATACATCTTTTATTTCGGCAACAAAATTATACAGCTATTTTTATTAAACATTAAATTAATGACAAATTGATTGGCATTAAATTTACCAGGTTAACATTGAGTGCAGGGCACAAAACATTAATTCATGTATATTAACTCTGATGAATATAATCATGAATCCATATCAGATGACGCGTCTCAATATTATCCAATCCCTGATATTAAAATCTTGTCAAAATATTGTGATTCGGCAGGATTCGTTTCTAGGTCTGTAATTAAATCTATAATCTGCATTCAATGTAAAGAAGCGTTGAAAGAGCAATATCAGAGCTACCACAGCCTTAATTTCATTGAGAAAAAAAAATAAGGAGGCCTTATCACACCATCGAAAGATGTAGTATACCTGTGCAAAATTTCAGAAAAAATCATTAGGAGTGAATTTTATAATCTAGGAGAGCAAAGAGCAATTAAATCGAATATGCCTATCAAAATTCTAGCAAAAACATTACATTTTATAACCGAAAACAAAATTAATATTTTCACTAATTCAACTCACCATTCATTTGAAATGAGTCCTTCTGACGATCATGTGCTTCGACTTTATTAGACTTATTGTAATCACATACTGTAATATTCGATATCACCATGAAACCAAGCGACTGACAGAAAAAATAAATGGAGAAAATATACGCAGTGTCTTATCACGACTTATTATATTTAAAAATCAATAAAGAATAAATCAATTTAAATTTTTTGTGTAACTGAAGCTATTTTCGAAACTCCATTGGTAATACTGTATGAAGAGGCTTCAAATTTACTTTTTATTTAGCAATACAAATGAAAATATTTATTAGGTTTTAAGACTGATTAAGTTATAAGAATCAACTTTTTTAATAATAAAAATCAGTTAAGACTGAAAAGATAAATTCATCCTTCCTCTAGATTCATTTACTTTCATCATGGATGAAGAAATAACTTTGCTTCTTCAGTTTTCTTCATCTATGCTTTCACTTGTCTCTGGCTAAGCCTCCATTATTACAATAACGATAGGAGTTGCGAGTCGTGCGCGCTCTTTTAAAAATTCCTAAGGCATTGAATCAGCTATTGAAAGTCATTAAAAGTATACGTTATCGTTAGTTAATGCAATAAAGTTTTTTTTTTTAAAAAATCAGAAAACAGGTTACGCTTACTAATACTTCTTGAAGTCATCTACAAAAACAGCTGAAATTACATTGAGAACATACGCCACCTTAGGTTTCTGCCATTCTCTTAATGGCGATCGCTGCACTTCCGGTGGCACCAGTAGCGCTCAGCAAAATGAATAGGGCACTGCCAGTCTCTTACTTTCATTTGTCTCTGGTGCCAACCCTTCAGAAAAAAACCCAAAAAAAAACAAACCATTTACTATAAACGCTCTTGAGTGAAATCAGAGAAGAAGGAGGAGAGGTTCATTTTATTATGAAATTCTATTGTTATGATGACAAAATAATTTTTATAATCATTTATAATAATTTTTGAAATAATCATTTTTCATTACTAAGTGTATTTTTGAACGAATTTTAATTAAAACAAATAAAATATCCCATTTCTTTTTTTTTAATGATTTACACTTATTGTTTGTTTATGCACGTTACTGGTGTGCCTTTGTAAATTATAAAATTTACTAAATAATCGGTTACAGAATATACTCACAAATCTCTCTATTTGAGCAGGACGGCTTTCTCTCCTTCCTCGTGGATTCCTCAGACAACTCAGAGCACTTTCAGTTTCAGTTCTCTACATACAGTTACGTAATAACGTGTGATCACTTGAACAATCACAGGACGGAGCAGATCCTGTCTCCAGAGGCAAGTTCTGCACCGGGCTTGAAACACATGCGACTAGCTGCAGAAGTGTCTCCGCTCTCTGATTGGTGGAGATACTACGTAGATGCTCCCTCCTTTGATGGTAAACGCAAGTCGATTTCTTCCTCTGGCGATGACCTGCAGGAACTCAAGCTGTAAACTCGATCGGCGAGATGTTGACACCTAAATAATGCCGTATTAAATAAATAAATTAATTAACAAATAAAATTAAATACTGTATTACACTGAATAGGAAAGCCCGCGGTCTACGAGATAGTAAAATATCTCGCAGGCAGTGGGCGTCCTTTCCTTTCTTGAATGCAAGTTTATAAAAATAAACTTCTATGCTTTCCGAGAAGTAATTATCTAAATACATTTTTATACAATTTTTATAATATTTAAATTTATAAGTGTTAAGAAAATAAAAGATTTTTATTAGCATTTTCATTTTTGGAATAGGCATGGATTAAATAACATAAAAAGTATCTGGATTAAATGGTGTAGACACATCATAAGCTTGAGACATGTGTATTTTAGTATATCAAAGCTCATACTAATTCAGGATTAGTTAATACTTGCGGAAAATAAAGATACAACTTAACGAAATGTTAACACACTAGCAGCACATACTTTCAGTATAATTTCTTATGCACATTCCGCTTTATCCGTCACTAAAGAGGTGATTTTCCGGATCGCTACACTGTAAGCTCACATCTTAAGCCCGTGTTCTATGGCGTAGCGGGTTTAAGATGTCAGCTTTGAGTATAGCGATCCGGAAAACCACCTCTTTAGTGACGGATAACGCGGAATGTGCATAAGAAATTATACTGAAAATATATGCTGCTAGTGTGTTAACATTTCGTTAAGTTTTATCTCTATTTTCCGCTAGTATTAACGAATTCTGAATTAGTATGAGCTTTTGTATACTAAAATACACATATACCAAATTTTTTATAGTTTTAAGAACTGTTAAAAATAAAATATCTTTATTTGAAATACACATAGAAAATAAAAAACAGATTAAATAAATTTAAAAGATTCAGATAATATCTAATCTCCACGATCAATTTATTAATAAAATTGAGAAAATCCCCAACAATAAAAAAGAGAACTTAAAAAAATAATAGTGAATATAAAAAACCCCACCCCTTCCCTGTTACAATGGAACTTAGCCAATAAAAGAGCAATGGCTTTGCTTTAGCATTACAATAAAAATATACAATAAAAATTTAATTCACTTTAAAATGTTTCAATGGGCTACATTTTTCATAAGTTCATTTACAACAAGTCTTAAATGCTGTGAACGTAGTAAGTCCTACTCTTCTGAAATGCAGAGTACATAAGACCTTGTGGGAAGACATTGCAAATGAAGAAAATTCCAAATCGCCGAGATGAACAGCCAATTCTCCGTGAATAGTTTTGAAAAGAACTTTTGATTTAATCCGGAAAATCTTGACAAACAGGCCCATTGTGAAACAAGTTCCAATGTATAAAAGCTTAAACGTTTTCGAGTGGCAACCACTCATCTTCAGAAGCCAAATAAGTAAGGTGGAGTGTGATACAAATGAAAACTTAAAAAATTAGGAAAGAGCAAAAAAACAAAAAGGTCACATGGCATGACGTCATGAAACTTAGAAAGTATCACAAAATTTCAATAATACATTTAAATACAAGAACGTTGGGGGAACAACTTACATAATATCTAATCTCCACGATCAATTTATTAATAAAATTGAGAAAATCCCCAACAATAAAAAAGAGAACTTAAATTGATCGTGGAGATTAGATATTATGTAACTTGTTCCCCCAACGTTCTTGTATTTAAATGTATTAAAAGATTCAGCTTAAATTTGAAAAAAAATGTTAAATTTTTCTTTTCTAAATTAGAGATTAAAAATTTTCCAAAAGGTGGGGGGGGGGATTTGGGCTCTAATCCACAAGGACATTAGAGGTTCCCCCTTTTTGGTTATTCCATTCGAGCATGAAAATAGAAGGTTATTCCATTCCACAGTTTTTGCTTAATTTTTGATTAAAAACTTCGTTAATAGAAATGGCCACTTCCAGTATGAAAATTTTCCTAGTCTTTCTTGGGAGTTTTTAACGTGTCAATTATAAGCTTTTTCTCTGCCTTTGTAGGACTACGTAAAAGATAACAGCTTTGATTTTCATGTTGATCAGAGAAAGAGCTTATAATGGATATGTTAAAAAATCTCAAGAAAGACCATGAAAATATTCATACTGCAAGTGACCATTTGTATTAACAAAGTTTTTAATCTCTATATTTTGAAAGGAAAAAACTTTAACATTTTATTTATAAGTTGCTTCCAAATTTGTGCTGAATCTTTTAAATTTATTTAATCTGTTATTTAATCTATGTGTATTTCAAATAAAGATATTTTATTTTTTAACACTTCTTATAAATATAAAAAATTATAAGCATGTACATAAAAATTTATTTAAAAATTTACTTTTCGGAAATCATAAACATATGTCTCAAGCTTATGCTAAATCTTTTAATCCAGATACTTTTTATGTTATTTAATCCATGCCTATTCCAAAAATGAAAATGCTAATAAGAATATTTTATTTTCTTAACACGTAAAATTTAAATATTAAAAAAATTGTATAAAAATATATTAGAAAATTACTTCTCGGAAAGTATAGAAGTTTATTTTTATAAATTTGCAAGGAAGCGCACAGCCTACGAGATATTTTACTAACTCGTAGGCCGTGGGCTTTTGTATTCTGTGTAATACGGTAGTTAATTATATTTAATAATTGATTTATTTATTTAATACGGTATTACTTAAGTCTCTACATCTCGCCGATCGAGTTTACAGCTTCAGTGATGCGTTCCTGCAGATCATTGCCATGGGAAGCCATTTCGACTTGTATTTTCCATCAAAGGACAGAGCAGCGACATTTGTATCTCCACCAATCAGAGAGTGGAGTCATTTCTGCAGCTAGTCGCATGTCTTGAACCTGCGTGCCGAGCCATTTTCAATTCTTAACCGCTAGTTGGCGCTCCTGAGCGATAAACAATAAAGCTCTGGATAGGGATAGTAACGACATTCTTTTTCCTGTCAATTTGCCGCCAAACTCTCGCGCTGATTGGTCTAGAGCTTGTCACATGTTCAAATCCGCCATTTTGGACCCAGCTGCTCAGTGTTTGCGTAAGGACTGTTCAGTGTTGCGTTGTTTTCCATTCCGAAATGCTGCAGTGTTGCGCTGTAAATTGTAATACGAGACAAGAAAAAGGTAGCAAAGTAAATGAAGAGCGTTTAAAAATATGGCTGCATCGAATTGGACGAAAAAATTGGAATCCAAATGCCGACTGTTGATTATGTGAAATAAGTAATGAGTTCTATTATTGTACAGTACATAAAATCTACGTTATATTCTCAAAAATCTAAGTAAAATACAGTAGAAACAGCAGAATCCTGTCATTTACGCTGCCGGTAATATGATATCCTGCTTTATTCATAATTTTGTATCGTATTATCCTGCTTGGTCCCGTCTTCGTGAAACCTATTTCTATGTAAATACAGTCTTTTAATACGAGGTGTGTTCCTATCAAATCCCAAATAATACGATACAAAATTATAAAATTCATTCAAAGAAAATTTTATTTGAGATTTTTATTTAAAAGATAAAACAATGCCTAAAAACTTGTTTACGATTCAAAAGTTTATGTATTATACACTAATTCATAACGTGTAGGACAATATCCCCTAAGACAAAAGCTCCAACTATACTATATCGTATAATGGTGTTATTAAACCACAAAATTTCTGTTAATATTAGAAACGCTTCACAGAAGACCAGTTTGAGCAGAACAGGTAAGATGGAATAAGAAAGTTAAATCCCAACGCTATACCATCAATATTTAGCCACAGAACACAAGTGGCGGAGGAGAATGGAACATAGGAAAGTGAATTTGCTTCAGACAATATGGATAACAGCACTGCTAATGAAGATCTCTCTAAAGATGCTGAAAATATGGAGCAATTTTGTTCAGAAGAACGCAACTCGCTGTTTTACTTTGGAGGAAGCATTGTTAATTCACTAAAAAGGAAATGCACACTCTGTGACCTATGCAGATCTTCCTTAGTAGAAAGCGTTAGCAAAAACGAACATGCCAGGCTGACGGAAATAAAAAGTTATGCTAAGGAATATAGTATTGACAAGGATCCTCTGGATTACATATCAAAAAATGTATTTCAAGTCCTAGAAATTGCTGAAAAATAATTTCGAGCAAAAGAAGATAATGTTCTGAAATCCATCGTAAATGTGATAGATTTAACTGAATGGACAGTTAATGTTTCGAACAGAATAATTTTTCCTGAATGTTGTGATATGAAAAAAAAAATTAATTCGCTCTTTCCATACTTTTCGATTGTTCTTGCTGGAAAATGTGGAAGCAAGAGTGTTGGAATGCGAAATGCTGTAAAAAAATGTAAAATAAGTTTTGTTTTCATTTAGATATGAATAAACGAACTTTCATATTAAAATGTTAAATATTCATTTTATTAACAAAAAATCCCTATTTTCATTTCGAAGTAATAAGATGAATGTTTACTTCAGCATAATTCAGTTTTGAATAATTTATTTATAGAATTTTTTTAGTAATTTTGGAAATTGACTCAGTACTAATTAGTAAAAGTTTAATCCCAATAACCTAAAATTAGTCGATGAATTACGTTTTCCTCTTAAATGCAGGCAAAAATTGTAATTGTGGGCTTAGCCAAAGTGAGTCCAAAATGGCCGCCAAAACTAGCAGACGCTCAACTTGTCATTACTTTCTCTATCCGGAGCTTTAATAAACAACTCAAGGCCAAATAAATACAAGGTCTGGATACGATACCATGATTCATTGCCGCGACGGCTATTTTGGGTTTTTCGAAACGATTTCACTTCACTCTAGCTACTTCTCTCGCTTAGTTTCTTTTGCAATTTACATGAAATTGCCGCTTTAATTTTACAATTATATTATTTAGAAAGGTTTCATTTTTTAAAAGCTTTTATTTAACTTGCCATGTTTGTTAAAGTGTTTAGGTCAAATTTTGTAAACAATATTAAACCAAGTTCCCGACAAGGTAGAGAGCTGAAATTTGATACACATACGCAGGACCAATTGAGCATGCTCGTTAAAAAATGTTTTTCAAATCGATTCACTGGTTCGTGTTCTAATGGTACTAATTCATTATTACTAATTGTCCAATTGCCAAAACCAACGATTCGTTATGATGAGGGTTAAATGCGTGTTTTGAAAAAAAACCTTTTTCCCTCTTGTTGCCAGTGATTTGAACAAAAAATGTATAGTTAAAAATGTATGGAAGTAAAAGCACATATATGTTTGTAATAAATAATTTTCTGTATACTATTACTAGCAAAGGTACCCGGCGTTGCCCGGGATAATTACACTTGGATGTAAACAGAACAATCTCAAAAAATTAAATTAAATTTTGCAATATCTTAAAAATAAACACATGAAAATGCTTAGAATTAATACAGTAAAAATTCTTAATGAAAATTTCGAAAAAAATCTTTTTAAAGGTTCACAATGGTGCTGGACCTCTCCAAGGATGCCACTGCTAGTCTAAATAATTTCTTACTCACGTAATCTTACCTCAGATGTATACTTAGTGTTGTTGCAATTTCCACTCTTCTCTCGATGTGTTGAAGCAAAACTTGGCCATTCATCACTTTGTGCAGTCTAGCAGTCGCCGATTCTTCTATTTACTTGCTTCACATTTGCTCAATACATCACGGAGCTAAAGGACTGCTTCCTCTGTCGTCTTTCTACTCTTTCTCAATAGTCTGCTAACTCTCCATTATCTCCAGTTACTGATCATTTTTAAAGATTATCAAGAAATTGTTAAGTACTAAGAACTCTCTTTTCTAAGAAAAGCCTGAATAACAGGAATTCTATGCATTGTTACAAATTGAAACTTATCCATATTACATCATCATTTTATGTTCATTGTTATAATTCTTGGAAAGATTGCTTTAACATTACATCATCATTCTGTGCTCATTGTTATTGGTGAATTGCGCGTTGATACCATTGTTGATGCGAACACAATGGGCCTATTGTTGCACAAACTTTGCCTTGCATTGTTGGTCATGAGATATATATTGTTGGTTCATGCAGTGTGTTTGTGAATTGCGTGCTGATACCATTGTTGATACCTATTGTTGTACAAACTTTGCCTTGCATTGTTGGTCATGAGATATTTCTCATTAATATGCCTTGCCATAACCATGAATATCGATTTTTTATCGATATTTATTACTTTTACGAAATCTGAGGTAGACAGTGACCTTCCTCACGCTTTGAAGGTCATGTATGCGAAATTTTATCAAGAACGGAATAAAACTGTAGATTTGTATAAAAAACATACAGACAAACCCACAAACATCCTTCTTTATATATATAGATGTACTAGAAGAGGTACCCGGCGTTGCCCGGGATAATTACACTTGCACAAACTTTTCCTTTCATTGTTAGTCATGAGATATATATTGTTGGTTCATGCAGTGTGTTTGTGAATTGCGTGCTGATACCATTGTTGATACCTATTGTTGTACAAACTTTGCCTTGCATTGTTGGTCATGAGATATTTAATCATTATCGATATTTATCATTATCGATTTTTTATCGATATTTATTATTTTTCCGAAATCTGAGGTAGACAGTGACCTTCCTCATGCTTTGAAGGTCACGTATGCGAAATTTTATCAAGATCGGAATAAAACTGTAGATTTGTATAAAAAACATACAGACCCACAGACAGACCCACAAACATCCTTCTTTATATATATAGATAGATACTATTAACCAAACTTTAGCCCCAAAATGGCGATAGCATTGGGAGTACTGGTGTCCAGACCTTTGTTTTTTGAACTTGAAACAACTACTTTTTACCTTATCCCCAATCTAATTTATCCGACTTTATCCCCAACGACATGAAATGAGTAGATCGCTTATGTGGTCGCCATCTTCGAGGCAATTTAAAGGCGGTGAAAAGTGGAACTAATCTCTATTGTTAGTGTAGGCATTATTACTGTGGTTGGCAGTACAACATCGCAAGCCAAAGCGCCATTACTATATATCTCCTTTGTCGTCAGCTGAGAAAGCACCCCCCCCCATTAACATCGTGCTTGTAGTCTGAAATTTCTTAAGCGACCTCTCTCAAATTTAGATGCTTTTTAATAAATGCGGGATATAATTTCATAAATACCTCTAAACAATCATTCTGGTTACCACGGTTACCAGAATCTGGTATCACTGAAACGACGGTAACATGGTTGAATATCGACATCTTTTATGTATCAACCAACTATGATATAAAAGATGACCAGGATTTTTACATGACAAAAACATTCTAAGACGCAGAAAGATAAAAACACACCAGTGAAAGGTCAGTGGTGAACCTTTAATATATCTATTACTACAATTTAAAGCTGGACAAGAAATCGGCATTGAGTTTTACTGTGTTTGTCTATGCAAACTTCAAACGTAAACATACGATGAAGGGCATTTTTGCCAACCAAAGCAATGGCCGACAGGCTTTCAAATGGGGATGCATTGGTGGCGCTGAAAGCAGCTCATGAGCGATCTACTCATTTCATATCATTGTTTATCCCTCAAAATAATCGCTCTCACGACAAAATTAAATCTAATAAAGGAAACTATCTTTCATGGAAATTATTTTATAGGGAAATTCTTATCATATGCTCAAATTGATATCGGAATAAAATTTATATAAATATGTGAAGAATAACCTATCTTCATCCATGCCTGCCTGTATTTATTGGGAAGTTTTCGTTGTTATAAAAGAATATTATCACTTTAAAACTTTACTGAAAAATCATTCCTTGACTGAATTTCTTTTATTTATTTACCTATATGTATATCTTAATGAATTATTGTTGAGCTTGTCTTTCCACCGGTTCATTGTAAAAAGTTTTCATCAGGAGCAAATGACACCATCCTTATGTGGTCTCGTTTTCATTTTACTGAATGAAATTATGTAACACATTTTTAAAATTTTTCAAACGTGACACTCACGCATTTTAATGAAAATGAGTTACTCTTTAGTGTTGTTAGTTTTTCTTTTGAATCGAATCGTAATAGAAATCGATCTGCATTTATCATAATGAGTGATATATTCGATGTAAGTGAAAAGTCGATTTAAATTCGGAAATTATGTTAAAAATGTTTTATCAATCCCTTTAACATACACATAATACTAAGCTACTTGTCATCACATGTCATCTATAACGGTCTGCATAAAAACTATTATTGACATGTGGGCGTTTTTCAGAAATGATGGCTCCCTGCTAGCACTGATTTTAAATGTGTCGGAGCCAATTAGAATTAATTTGGAAAAACATCTTTGTAATAGAAAGAGGTTCAATTTCATTAGAACTTGTTTCTCGAACAGGCGCCATAGCATAATGCAGCTTCAAGCCTGCACCCAGATCTCCAACTTCATTTTCACAACAAGAGCTTCGAAAAAATTCAGAGCTTCATAGCAAGATTCATCAGTCTCCTGACGTTGGTTAACTGATTTCAAAAAAATCGATTGTCCCGATTCGATATCATACTCGAGACGATTTATCATACGAGATCGTCCGTGCTAGATCGATATATCTAACAACAGGCTATACATCCAACTCAATAAACAAAAATCAGCCAACAACCAGTTATCATAGGTTTCCAGCTGATGACTGCATGAGCAAAAGTGGATTTCAACAATTTCAAAAAAGGTAATTTTATTATAAACTAATGAGTAATTTAATATCACATAGCCTCTGATAACAAGGAAGTTTACACTAACACCGAATAGCACTTCAAAGACAAAGAAATATCTTAATGAGAGAATACAAATAACAATAAATGCAAATACATATATTTAGTGAAAAAATATAATACAAATTAATAAAAAAATTAGGTTCGAAATGTTTGTTTTTTTCCCCGAAAATCACGAAATAAATTTATCAACGTCTGTAGTTTCCATAGATTTACAATAAAAAAAATCTTTGGAAGATCAAAAAATCTTAGAAATTCCATAGTAATTCACCCGTCTTTTATCCCTTATGATCCTCCTCTAGTGTTAAAAAGTCGTACTTCCGCCGGCACGCAGGAAAGCATAGAAATGAGAAGCTATGCAGAGGCCTCATATCTCGAAGGCCACAGTCGTTTCATAGCTTATACCAATGATGTATCTTAAAGATACACTCTGAAACCAGGTGCAACAAGTGAGGCAATTTGGGAAGCTCCACCACCCAGAACTGTCATGGCCCAGAACTGTGAGTGAAGATGATGCAAAACACATGGCTAAACATGAGGGTAGCTAATAAATAATTCTTTCACGATCACGGAGTTATAAGTTTACCTTTTCGTTACCTTTGTATTTAAAGTATTTTATTATATTTTATAAACCATTTTTCGATCATGGTTTCAAGTTCAATTTCGTTTCGATCGTCTTTCAGTTATGTATTTTCATTTTAGTTACATATTTTTGATTTATGCTTGTGGAAAATGATTCCTGGTCCATTTTTCGTGTCTGTTTGTACAGTTGTATGCAGCACAACTTTGAGAAATGGTTTTGAATTAATTATTCCTTGGGCTCAAAATCTTCAAAAACTAAGCAGCCAGACAGCTAACTACTCCACGGCTCACTCCTGCCCAGAACTGTCATGGCTTCAATTTGCTTCACTTTGGTGGCGCTGTTAACAATATTTAATATACGTCATTGGAAAATACCATGAGCCCAACAAAAGACAGGCAAAGGCACTCAAAAGTCTCTCGTTGGCCTCGCTTATACCATGGATGAAGAAAAGATGCATGAGACACTCCATTACCTTCCTCAGTGAGTTTGATTTTGGGGCGACATCTGGAGCTTTGCGTCGTACTAAATATAATCGTCTGCTTAGGAATCATAAATCGTCTGCTTAGATTAGATTAATAAAATTAAAACAAATGAAGAAAAATTTTTTTTTCAATAAACAACGCTTATGTCAAAATCAAGGTTTATAAAAGGAAGTTATGTCACGATCCCAAGATGCATAGCGTTTTTCTCCATTTTGTTTCACACCGCCAACAATGGCAACAAACGTCGACCGCGTGTTTCATTATCAACTCATGCAAGGCTAAGAAACTATTTCATTATCTGTAATAGTTTTTGAGTAATAAACATGTATAATACGAGAGATAATTTAGAAACACCCTATATATATAAACATGCTAAAGTGTAAATATACTTGAAATTTTAAATGTGTTAACATTAATGTAAAAAAGGTTTTGTATAAATTAATAAAAAAATCAAGAAGTGTAAAACAAAATGGCGATAGCATTGTAATAGTTTGTGTCATAACCTCCTTTTATTAACCTTGGTCAAAATTAAGTACACATAGCGCTATCTCTTGAGCAAACAAACAAACATAAGCCAATTCTATTGTACATGTCCCAGCCCTAACTAATGCAGTCGTCTGCACCATTAAATTTCATTATTTATTTATTTATTTTAGTTAGAGTCTGGCCCGCCCTTCCGTTTGTGAAAATAAACGGGTAGCCGAGGTTCATTTTGGTCCGACCCGGTCGTGAAACTGCACCGGGGTTTATAGTGTCATGAAAATAATGTTTGGAGAAATAATTAGAATTAGGGTTTAAATTATAAACACACACATTAATTCTATAATAATAATAAGTACAGTTAATGTAATATAAAATCTTTAAAAGTAAGTTTTAATCAGAATGAGTTGGCAAATTATTACTCTTTATAATAAATTCTTCCATCTTTAATAATAAAAATATCTGAAATCCACTTTTATCAACTCCAGTTATAATATTAAAGATTAACTTCTTAAACCTTTTTAATTAACATTATTCATTCTTTCAACAGGCTCCTTAGAAATCTTTTATTATTTTACAAATTAGTCGTCATCTCATGCACTGTATACGAAATCTCAAGCATATTAAACTGATTCACTCTTTTTTCTCATTAAATAAAAGTTAAATAAAACAAAATTCCTCACAATTTACCATATCTACAAATCAATGTTCTTGGTGACCTTTGTGATATAAAAAGAATGAGAAAAGGATGTGCACCATTACCCGGTCTTCTCGGTGTCTCCGTCGTCGCTCGTTGCTCGCTGCGGTGAGTGACGGGGGGTGGCGTGACTTCTTTCTCGTCGGGCTCTGCGAAAGTTTTTAACTAACATTTGGCTTAAATCATAACAATAGTCATAATAATAGTTATTTTTTATTTGGTCTTTCTGTAGGGATAATAAACTGTTTCTAACTAAAAGTAGTTTTCTAGTGAAAGTGTTTCACTCTATATCAATATACGACTTTTTCATGGTTCGTCTCATCTTCCTCCATCCTTCTATACGAACTCACACAATGTCAGGTTCTCCGTAGATCTCGCTATCAACTGCTTAATGTCCCTCTAAAGATTGTAAAGAGATGCCGCTCACTGACGGTAAAATAATCATCGTTGATTGGTCAAAAAATCTAATAGGTGCTCAGGAATTGATAGACACGGCACAGAGCTCGCTATCGAGGAGGAGGGAGGGGGGTTTCAGGGTGAAAAGACGATCTCCACTCGACTCGACAGAGCTAACTGTAAATTAATGCCGCTGTCAACCAACTCAGATGATAAACAATATGTCCGGTTAAAATATGGAAACTATTATAATGGTTTCAATTATAATCTGTTTTATAACAAAGTTATAAAATCATCCCAAACTGTTAATAATATTCATCAAAGATTATCATTGTTCTTTAAAATTAGAACAACATAAACAGAGGGTGCGGGTCGCCACATGGCTCCTGGAAATTCAAAATTTGTCCATCTACTGATGACAAATTTTCAACAAACGCAAATAAAATAAACTCTCAATCTTTTGAGCCATACCTGGTCCGAAGTCGCTACTGAGGTCCTCCTGATGTCTTCCACGATGGGGTATGAATGCTTATACCTCAACTCACCTGTTTACATCACAAGATCTCTTCTCCTCCTGCACACAGCTAACAAAATTTTTTATTGAAACATCAATAACAAAGAACTGATTAAAATTCAAAAATTACAGTCATAATTCTGGTAATTCACAATGTTATAAAAATTATTACAAAAAAAGGAGAAATTCACAGAAATTCTCCGAAAAGGTCTGGGCAATGCGCCTTTATTGTTTACATAACTATTCAAAAAGAATTGTTTGAAAAATAGTCACTGTTAGATTTCTTAATAGTTCATGAATACTCAAATTGAATACGCGAAAAATTACACAAAAAGTTCACAATAAAGTTCATAATGATTGACTCACGTGTTTACACTTCATTTTCGCATGATCGTGAAAGTTCTTGAGTAACACCGATGAACTGGAATTAAAGCTGTAGACTTGAAAAATTGTAAGTTCGTAATTCACGTTCACTCACAGTTCTAAATTATTCACTGTTCCGTTGTAGTAGTTGATGATAATGCCTTAGGAAATCGCTTAGTTATTTGCTTCCATTTCATCCACTTGGAGAAGAAATTAAGAAATTATCGCTGGCACTGAGTTTTCATCCATCTCGCTCGCATGGTTAATTGTAGTGAAATCGATCCACTCAATAATGGAAAATCACGGCAAAGAGGAGGGGGTGATTCCTCATCTCCGATGGCTGAAATCGGTCCGATGTCGTCACGACGTCTCTCTGCTACGCTTCACTTGTTTCCTCGTGTCGTCATGAAATAGAAAGAAAATCGAGAACGGAGGAAGACGCCTTCTTCACTTGCTCTCGTAAAAGTCAATTAAGTCATCAAAGTTCATTGTTCAAGTAATAATGCATTATACTTCACTCATTCCATACCACATTGTTTTATTTTTGGTCACAAAACATCAACTTGTAAAAAATGACTTACTGAACATAACTATTCAAACTTAACAACAACCATTATACCAATAACAGTGCGTAAAACTCACAACTAAATTCTCTCTTATCAATTCAATGTCAATAAACGACGCAAAAGATTTAATTAATCTCTCTCTAATCAATAATTATTATTTAAATTTGAACATCTGTTTATTTTAAATTCATTTTGTTCAACCACTCTCAATCAAAAGTAATGATCCACTATTAATATAAAATCTTAAAATTATTTGAAAAAAAAATTTATTATTTTCCCCTAAGTCAATTAGATCTCTCTTAAAAATATTTCTTATTTCTATTTATACCACACAAAGAAATGAGAAGGAAAACCTTCTCCCCATTTCACATAATGATCTTAACCCTTGAGGGTGTTTGACCTCTTTTCACGGGTGGTGATAAGGGTTCAGTTTGACATTCCTTATCTATCTCTCTATCAGTCTCTAAGAAAGAACCCTCTTCAATTGAGTTCATTTCCGTTGAAGTCGTAACAATGTCAACTTCCAATCGCGCTCTTTTACGGATACTAAAATTCATAATTCACGAGAATTATTATGCGCCACATCAACTGGATTACATTCAACAATTTCCTGCCTTTTTGTATCAAGAAATCCACTCCTTTGTTCAAAAGAAAACACATGGTGACTGACGAAAGCAACATCACCGCGTCCATCAAGTTTCTTCAAAATATTCGGGTAAGACAAATTCCTATTTCAGAATATCATTTCTTATTTCATGTCTCGAGTCAATACATTTATTAATTACTGATTAATTAAAATCATAAAATTCTAATTAATGGATGTGTTAAGAGATTCAATCAAATGTTTCTATTATTTGGGGGGGGGGTTCCCAAATAATTTATCTCTGTTAATAAAGCATTTAAACCTCTTAAAAGTTACAAGGCTGGTCACATTAAGATTAAGAAAAGTATTCAATTCTTGTGCATTAACTAAAATTAGTTAATAAGTAGCTTTATTATAAAATCCTTTTAAATTCAAACATGGCTCAACCATTAATGATGTTTATCAATTAAAAATTGAGATCGCAGTTTCTTAACGATAAGATCACATAACTGATCCTTATTACAGTTCAATAATGCTTAACATTTATTCCTACGATACATAACTTATTTAATTATCATTACCATATAATATTATTATGCCATAGGATAATTAATATATTTCTTTTTATTTGTCCTCAATAATACTAGAATATAAACGCTATTCCATCTTAATATATTGACTTTATTTATAAGTAATACTTATAATCCTTAGATTAAGCTAAGTTTGTAATTAATTCTAATGATAAGTGGATAGTAGAATCTTTTCATAGTAAGAGTATCTGTTAGAATCAAGGGAAAGGGTGATCCCTGTCTTTTCTTTCTATCTATTATTTCCTACTCTGCTTTCAATACGGATCATCTTGTAACGTGTTTGCTTACGAGCGGATGTCGAACGTAATTCAAATCTTCTTTGATCATCGCTTTCATTCCGCTTCAAATTGAAACCTATCGATTAAATTGCTACACGATCAAGTGTTCGCTGAAGAGACAAATAATCCTTTAAACATAATATTAAACTTTATAATTAATATTAGAAAAGGAGTCGCCATTTCCTGTCCCATCTGTCAATACAGATTTATTTACGAGTGTAACCTTTTCACTCCGAGATTCCTTTGCTTCAAGAGATTTTCTTTCCAACTGGTATGGTCAAGAAAGACTTCTTGCGTGGAAGGGAAAATCATAATCACCTGATTTCTCTTTCGACGCCATTTTATCCTTAAAAAGGAAGCGGGGACTTCAGGTCTCTTGACACTGAAAGCCGCCATAAACATTGATAAAACTAAAGCTGGCAAAAAATAAATAAATTGCCGAACGCAAAATAATGAATCTCGACAAAAGTTAGTGAGATTTACAAGGTTGCTATTCCCTGGATAAAATTTCAAATTACAAGTTATAAAGCCTATTAATATACACCAATACTTAGATGATTATTAAAAGATAATAAAACCCACTCTTGCCTGAACCAACCTCTCAAACTGGGGGATGGGAACGCAAATCTCCCCAGAAATTCCGGTCAACTCCAGAACAAGGAGGGAGGATAGGGGATAGTTAGCAAAACACCCACGATCCCACTACCCTAGTCCATACAATAAACAATAACTCCTAATCCATGAGTGAAAACTCGATTTCTGCCATTATTATAGCATTAACTTTATGAATGACAATAATTACTGGCAATTGTCAACGGGACAACAATAATAACGGTTCTAATGAACAAAACTTTATGAGTGTCTATTAGAGAGCTCTTGTAACAACATTTGACGAAGCTCTGGAGATAATCCATGCATCATGGATTGCATATTTTCCGTATGATTGCTTAAGACTGTCTCTGAGCGGGACAGCTCTTTTCTAGCATCGGGAATATAACTCATCATATTTTCATTCGTCGCGAGCGCATTTACACTCTTCATGATTACGGATTGATTACCTCCGTAATTTCGCGCTGGTGGGGTAATACCCACGTTTCGGCTATCCATTCCTCCGCCGATACTGGACTTTTGTATTCCACCGTAGATTGACTTGAATAATTATAAGGAGGTGTATACTGTTGCATCATAGGCGATCTATCTACATATGATTGATATGCTGATTGAACATGCGGTGGGGGAGGGGCATTTTTTTTTCCGCTCCTCGCTCTGCTCCTTATTCTTCTGTATTAAAGCTGCTATAGTCTCATTTATTTCTCCTATTTGTTCTTCCATCTTGTATTTTATTTCTTTCTCCTGTACTCCCACTTGTTTCATTTCTTTCATTTCTCCAAATACTAGCTTTAATATTTGTTCTATTTTTCCCATCTTTGTGTTTATTTATTCCCCTCGCTGACTTTCTAGGGTTACCTCCCTATCGACGGTTTTAATTACGTCCCCGGGTTCATGATTCTCCATTACGTCGATCATGTTTACATTCCTTGCGTTTTGTGCTCGCCTAACAACTAAGGAATCACGGGGGGAACCTCTAACCCTTTCTTCTTCAGCTACAGGGCCTAAGCTTCTTCAATTGTACCCATGTGGAGAACGAACAGGTTCCTCTCGTCTTACTGGTTCCACGGGGTGTGGAGGTACAATATTACCTCTAGGTATCTGCAGGTTCCTATGCCAATACGTATAATTGTCGGTAGGAAGGTGAGGATCTTCTGTTTCTGTTTCTGGTCTATGTTCAGACTCTGGATTTTGAGAAGATTGATTCTCTCTTTGCCTTTGCATTCCATATGCTGGTTTAAGTCTATTGGCATGAACTAACTGTTTATCATGTCCATTGACCTCTCGTATAATGAAATTCACTGGAGACAACTGTCTCATTATTTCATACGGTCCTTTAAAATTATCAGCTAACTTTTTCGTTAAGCCTCTTTTGACTAAAGGTGAGTGCAAATAAACATAATCACAGACTTTAAAGGTATAAGGTCGCTGCTTAGGGTCATGATAACCTTTCCGTTTTTGCTGCTGCTCTTCGAAAGTTTTACTTGCTATCTCGTAGGCATCTTGCAGTCTAAGTTCAGCTTCATGAGCATAATTGTCGTCTAAATCATAGATTACATGCCTAGGGGTCGTTAATATTTCTAACGGTAGAGTTGGCTCTCTTCCGTAGAATAAAAAGAAAGGTGTTTCTTTCACTGCACTGTGGGGAGTCGAGTTATAAGCGAAGTTAATGTACGGCAAAGAAATGTCCCAGTTACATTGCTGCTTATTAACATAATGCTTCAACATTGCTACCATTGTTTTGCTGTAGCGTTCTACAGCTCCGTTCGACGCCGGATGATACGCTGTAGTGAATAAATTCTTTATCCCCAATAATTTACATAATTCCTTCATTAATGCTGAAGTGAAATTCGCTCCACGATCCGTGAGTAATTGTGTCAGGATCGAATAACGAGCAAACACCGTCTCTACTAACGCTCTCGCCACCGTTTCAGCTTTCTGATCAGGGAGTGCAATAGCCTCCGAATATCGACTAAAATGGTCGACTAATACAAGAATATATTTATTTCCTTTATCAGTTATTGGAAACGGACCCACGAGGTCGCCACCTGCTCGATAAAAAGGTCGTTCCGCACTAGGAAATTTTTGAAAAGGCTGCTCCTTCCTTTTCAGAGGGGGAGTTTTCTTCTGACAACTCTCACAATCACGACAATATTCCTGAATATCTTTATTCATCCCCTTCCAATAAAATTGCTTATTTACTTTCTTTCTTATTCTTTTTGCTTTAATGTGTCCCCTCATTGGAATATCATGATACAATCTCATAACATATTTCTTATATTTTTCCGGTACTACTACTCTTTCCCATTTCTCTCTCCTAGAAGCACTTTCTTTTAAATTATATACCATGTCGTCGTCATCTAAAAAACCTTCAGAGTCCATTGAACCATAGGACTTTAATCGTTCAATAATAGGGCTTAAAATTGAATCCCTTTTTTGCTTTTCTGCAATTAATTCACGAGAAATGACTGGTTCATACTCCGTGACTGCACCAATGGCTACACGAGACAATCAGCATTGCCATGTATGCGTCCTGGCTTATGTATTATTTCGAAATCAAATTCTTGGAGCGTCATCCCCCATCTAGATGGCCTCGACCCGGGTGTTTTTATATTAAACAACCACTTCAATGGTCGATGATCTGTGACAATCTTAAAATGTCGGTTGTTTAAATATACTCTGAATTTTTTTTACGGCATAAATAACTGCCAAACACTCTATTTCAGTTGTGCTATAGTTTATTTCGCTCTTTTTTAAGAGACGACTCACATACGCGATAGGAAATTCTTCTCCATTTATCTTCTGTGATAGAATTGCTCCGAGCGCCAAATCACTTGCATCTGTTGATACTGTGACATTACATGTCAGTGGGTGTCACATGGGTTCGGCGAAAATAGAGCATCGACTGATGCTCTTGTTTTCTGCACTGGGTGAGTGCGTGGGAGAGGAAGTGGTGTGTTAAACTGGAGCTTTATACAAGTGGAATTGGTTGGTGATAGATATTTTAAGTTATTAATGTGTAAGGATTAATTATGCTTCGTTTTGTTGTTTGTTTATGGCTTTTATTGTTTGCGATCGGCACTCCCGTGTTACAGCTCGACAGCGGCTTCGCGATTGTTGGGGAGTTGACATTGTTACGTCCACAAAGATTCTAAAAAAAAATTATGTGGTTTTCCCAACGATCATATTGTTGCATATGTGGCTGGAGGCATGCGAAGCCGTGTGTTCGTTTGTAGTGTGAGCCCTAATAACGGAATCGCTGCTCTCTTGTTTTTCTAAGCAATTACATTTGCTGATTGATGTTAATTAATAGGTTAATGTTTTGAGCCAATTGTCTTGTAAAAACCGTTGAAGTTGCGTCCTATTGAAGTTATGTTTATATATTGGCTTTTGTGGGATAACCTGCCGAGTTTGGAGCTGCGCAAGTGTGTCGTGGTGCTCACGCCTCCCCCTCCACATCTCCTTGGCCTGCGTGGCAGGGAAGCTCTTTGAACGCCTGCCTATGTTAGATGTCTGCATAAAGGGTGAGTGATATTTTCCTTATTTTGACCCGGCGTGGTGGCCCCTTGTCAACTAAGATGAGAACCTGTTAGACATTGTAATGGAGTTAAACTAATTTCCCAGTGCTTGGAATTCTCAATCTGCGTTGACAGAATTTCTTAAAATTTTGAATGAGACATGCCCCAAATGTTATTGAAAATAGAAGAGAAATTTTAGTGTCATGCTGAACTCTGCACTGTTGCATATGTACTTAGAGATAAGGAACAATAGAGATAAGCATATTGATTTGGGTGGTCCTTCTGTGGTGTCCTGCAGTTCACTGAAAGGTAGAATAGCAGTTTAATAAGAGCGCGAAACGGTTGTTGACAGTAGCGCCACAATCTACAGGTCACCTATTGAATAGCGCTGTGGCACACCTGGCACCACATTGCAAAGTGCTGAGCCAGGAAACAGGGTGCACAGTGCGTGGTTCCTGGTAGTGGAGTAGAGTTCACCGTGTGGGAGCGCGCCCGGGATGGGGTTAAAGTGCTCCCCTCTTCAAGACTAAATTAAAGGAGCACAGGACATTTGTGTAATGTTCGTTGCTAGGGGTATAATGGGTGAATCTCCCATACTGGTAAGACTATAAAGCTGTTGCAGCATTGGTCGTCAACCCGACTTGCAGCGCCCATGCGAAAATTTGCTTTCTATTGCCCTAAATTGGTGGTGAACTTGCTTGGCAGCACATTGGGTCTTTTAATTTTTAGCCTGATATGATAGATTTTGAATTATGGCTTTATGTAACGCAGTAGTTATGTATGATTTTAGTACTTAGGAATTAAGTGGTGAGGGGCCCCTTGTCAATTTACGGTATAGTGCTTGGAGCGCCACAAAGCTTAGTTGTATGTTACATTGTGCATATTGATGTAAGGTTACCGAAAACCATTATGTTTCTTGAATAAACAAGTATTTTTTTTGTAATAATTCCTGTTGTCAAAGTTTGTCCCTTTTACTAGGCCCCGAACCCCTGACTAAGCCCAAGTCCCATTAGCTAATAACCGAGTCAACTGATAGGTGGCATAAGGGCGTGGGCGGGGCTCGTCACTGCCAAGCACTCTTTTTCAGTTGTGCTATAGTTTATTTCGCTCTTTTTTAAGAGACGACTCGCATACGCGATAGGAAATTCTTCTCTGTCTATCTTCTGTGATAGAATTGCTCCGAGCGCCAAATCACTTGCATCTGTTGATACAATAATTTCTTTAGAGAAGTCTGGGCTCCTCAAAACTGGTGCTGTAATAAGAGCATTTTTTAAAGCTTGAAATGCAGCTTCTGTTTCTTCTGTCCATTCAAATGGAACTTCTTTTTTTGTCAGGTTCGAAAGAGGTTTAGCTATATGACTAAACGAATCTATGTGACGTCGATAATATCCAGCTAATCCTAAGAAGGATTGTACTTCTTTAACTGTAGTAGGCCTAGGAAATTCTTTTACTGCGTGTATTTTATCAGGGTCTGGTGCAATACCGCTCTCAGAGATGATATGGCCCAAAAACCTGACTTCTGACTTCACAAACTGACACTTCTTTGGCTTCATTTTAATATTTGCCTCCTTTATGCGCTCAAACAGGAACTCAAGGTCCTTTAAATGCTGTAAATAATCAGCTGAATAAAGCAAAAAATCGTCTAAATAGACAAGTTGAAACTTTCCTTTTATCTGTCTAATAATGTGCTCTGCAGTCCTTTCCCAAACACTCGGCGAATTAGCCAATCCCATAGGTAATCGCTTGAATTCATATTTACCTCCTGGGACTACAAATCCAGTCTTATATCCATCCTCTATTCCTAGCTGAAAATATCACTGATTTGCATCCAAAACGCTAAATATTTTAGCTTTACCGAGTACTGAAAGCGTCTCCGATATCAACGGTAAAGGGAAAATGTCAAGGCGTGTCACCTTGTTTAATTTCCTATAATCAACAACAAAACCTAAAGGTTCATCCCTTTCTTAACTAAGAGGGCGGGTGCTGCCCATGGAGACGATGATTCTTTAATTACATCATTTTTCAGTAAATTGTCAATAATCTGATCCATTATCTCTCGCTGTTCTTTACGGAATATGGTACGGAGCTTGTGCAATAGGTCTCGCATGTCCAGTGTCTGTACTGTAATGAAAGGCATGTGCATACCCCAGATCAAATTCACTCTGTGCAAAACAGATTCTAACTTTCCATAATAACTCCTCAAGTTGCTCTCTTTCTTTCCTTTCCATATGATCTAGTTTAAATAGATTTAAATACTCTTCTCTATTCAATGGCTCTTTTGTTTTCTCATCCCTTATCTCAATAATATGATTCATAACATAAGGGGGTTGTTCTGCTTCTTGTAAACTTCCTACTCTCTTCCCTTTATCTAGAGTTATTTCTTCTTGGGAGCAATTTATTATTCGAATAGGTACAGTATGTTTATCTGTCATCTCTACCAATACATTGGCGGTCTTTAATCCTGGTATTCTTAAATCAAAGGCTTCAATCACACCCTGTCTCCCATTTAATCCTTTTCCTTTTACTACTCCTTCGCTCACAATCTCAGACAATGGAGGAATAATAACTCTCTTTTTCAAGTGCACTGGCACCATCTCCATATAATCTCTCTCAACCTTCTTCCTACATGTTAAAAAATTATTGCCTAAATCCTCTTCATCATCTACAAAATATATTTTATTGTCTCCATCTCTAATGGCTTGCTCCTCAAAATCAATAGCAGGTTTTCTAGACACAAACATATCTTGACCCAAAATTCCTTCACATTTAAGTGGCCATTGCTTCTCCCAGGCATAACATTCGATCATGTAATCTCGATCACCTAATTTCATAGCTACCTCATACGCTCCTTTAGTAGAAAACCCACATCCCATGATTCCCATGAGTTCTACTTTAGGTTTTTCAATAGCTTTAACTATGTGTCCCTTTTTCTTTTTTAATGTATCGATCATTTTTTCTGACAATAATTTAACTTTACTTCCCGTATCAACAAGCATTTTTGTTTTAAAAGTTCCTGTTAATGCCTCTACCATAATACAATAACGTTCTCCGATAAACGTTTTTTGATTTTTTCTCCTGTGTTCTCTGTTACATTTTCCTGTCTCGACCTCACTGAGCCAAGGAGGGTCCTACCTCGTTTTTTGTTACCGTTTGTGGACTCACATTTCCCTTTTATTATTTTAGATTTTCTTTTATTCTTTTCTTTCTGCTTATTCCTTCCATATTGATGGACTCCAGGTTGCCGCGTCAAACGATCCCCAATCTATTCTTTTCCCATATTTATATGTCACTCTGTTTACTATCCCTGTCTGCCAATCAACTTTTCCCTCTATTACTCCTACCATGGCAGACTCTTGTTTTCTATGGATACGTTCTGTCCTTTCCGCTAGTCCGACTGCCTGTTCCCACGTCTCCACCTTTGCATACATCATATCATTCCTAATATGTGGCAGTATACCTTCTTCAAAACGCTGTTTTATTCTCTGCATTAGAATTAACTGCCTCATTCCCTTCCTAGCCTCCACCAAATCCTCATCTTCCCCTTCTAACTTCTCCACAGGAGGTATTAATCCTCTCCCTAATGCCACTAATCTAGTCGTATACGCTTGAATCTCCTCTCTTTCCTTTTGCATACAGCCTTTAAATTCCTCTTCTCTTTCCTCTAATGTCCTGCTACCAAATCTCTCCATCAAAGTGTTCTTAAATTGTACATAATTTTCAGGGTCATCGAACCTACCACTTTCTCTAACATACATACGTGCATCTCCTCTTAATCTTAATCTAGCCATATTCACCGTTGTTTTTTCTCCCCACGCTCCTGCGAGGGCAACTTCCTCTACACAACGAAAAAATTCCTCAACATCCCCCTTCCCATTACATAAGGGTATTTCTTGGTATAGGGGCAAATATTCTTGATTTATTTGACCTTCCATTTCTCAATTTGTCATATACTCTTTTTATTACTAAGAAGGCTAACAGTTTAAAAAATTTATTTTCCTTAGGTTACTTCACACCGAGATAGGAAATCGAAGCCACCTGCTTGGATTTCAAGAGGGCAGCAACACCGCTCCTCCCATATCACCTTCTCTCTTTACATTCCCTTTTTGCCTTGATTCGCCATAATATGATAAATGAAATCTCCAAAACTTATAATAAAACTTAATATTACTAATCTTAACTTCTAAGTAAGCAAGATCCAACAGACTATAAAATACTATAAATTGTCGCAATTAAATATTTTATCCACAGCAAAATTGTAAGGATCATTTCTTTTTTTGACACACACCATTTCCCGTTGTCTCTCCAAACAATTTTCAAAATCTCAATATTTACTAATTTCTCTAACACCAATATTTAAAGCCAAAATCCTGTCGATTCTGCGCCAATTGTACGGGTCCCAGCCCTAACTAATGCAGTCGTCTGCGCTATTAAATTTCATTATTTAAAACACCAATTTTAGTTAGATTCTGGCCCGCCCTTCCGTTTGTGAAAATAAACGGGTACCCGAGGTTCATTTTGGTCCGACCCGGTCGTAAAAGTGCATCGGGGTTTATAGTGTTATGAAAATAATGTTTGGAGAAATAATTGGAATTAGGGTTTAAAGTATAAACACACACATTTATTCTATAATAATAATAAGTACAGTTAATGTAATATAAAATCTTTAAGAGTAAGTTTTATTCAGAATGAGTTGGCAAATTATTACACACTCTTTATAATAAATTCTTCTATTTTTAATAATAAAAATATCTGAAGTCCACTTTTAACAACTCCAGTTATAATATTAAAGAATAACTTCTTAAACCTTTTTAATTAACATTATTCATTCTTTCAACAGGCTCCTTAGAAATCTTTTATTATTTTACAAATTAGTCGTCATCTCATGCACTGAATACGAAATCTCAAGCATATTAATCTGATTCACTCTTTTTTCTCATTAAATAAAAGTTAAATAAAACAAAATTCCTCACAATTTACCATATCTACAAATCAATGTTCTTGGTGATCTTTGTGATATAAAAAGAATGAGAAAAGGATGTGCACTATTACCCGGTCTTCTCGGTGTCTCCGTCGTCGCTCGTTGCTCGCTGCGGTGAGTGACGGGGGGTGGCGTGACTTCTTTCTCGTCGGGCTCCGCGAAAGTTTTTAACTAACATTTGGCTTAAATCATAACAATAGTCATAATAATAGTTATTTTTTATTTGATCTTTCTGTAGGGATAATAAACTGTTTCTAACTAAAGGTAGTTTTCTAGTGAAAGTGTTTCACTCTATAACAATATACGACTTTTTCATGGTTTGTCTCATCTTCCTCCATCCTTCTATACGAACTCACACAATGACAGGTTCTCCATAGATCTCGCTATCAACTGCTCAATGTCCCTCTAAAGATTGTAAAGAGATGCCGCTCACTGACGGTAAAATAATCATCGTTGATTGGTCAAAAAATCTAATAGGTGCTCAGGAATTGGTAGACACTGCACAGAGCTAGGAGGAGGGAGGGGGGTTTCAGGGTGAAAAGACGATCTCCACTCGACTCGACAGAGCTAACTGTAAATTAACGCCGCTGTCAACCAACTCCGATGATAAACAATATGTCCGGTTAAAATATGAAAACTATTATAATGGTTTCAATTATAATCTGTTTTATAACAAAGTTATAAAATCATCCCAAATTGTTAATAATCTTCATCAAAGATTATCATTGTTCTTTAAAATTAGAACAACATAAGCAGAGGGTGCAGGTCGCCACACTATTTTATATTATCCCCCCCCCCCTTCCTTTGAAATTTTTGAAAATATTTTTTGATTCATGCATTGTCACCGACTTAACATATGTGTACAAAATTTCAGCGAGATCGGATTAGTGGAAAAAGTTGAAATATTGATCACAAGATTTCATCCATCAAACATGACCTAAATGGCAAAAGTTATATACGTATTGTAAATAAAAAAGACTAAAGACAATAAAATAAATGACATAAAAAACTTTCTAAGCACACTTTTATCTTAAAAAGCCATTAAAAAGTAAAAAATATAATTAAGTGATGAAAAATGTGGCAGCGCCTTTAATATTAAATTACTAAAACTAAATACTACATAATAAAAAACACACCACCTTTATCTTTTTCTCAAAATATAAAAGATAAAGGTGGCGTGTTTTCATAACTTCTTTTTTAAAAAATGTCTAAACAAAGGTTTCTTCTGGTTTAAACGTGATTTCATAATACACTGCTTTGCAATGAAATTGCCCCACCCACAAGAAGTTATCTGAATGAGCCAAAATTAGGTATACAGCAAGATTTACATCTGAACACACCTTTATTACGTTACGGAGCCAAGACGTGCACTCGTTTGTACAGGGTGTCCCAACAAAAGCAGCATCAGTAGATTGTGGCACCACCTCTAGCAGCGATGCATTGTTCCAGCCTCAGGTGTGGGTGATCATACAGGTGGCGAATGTCATCTTGGGGTACGTCTGCCTAGTCCTGGTGAACCCGCTGTGTCAGGTCATGGAGATTGCGGTGTGATCGTAAACGACATCCCACCTTGTCCCGCACGTGCTCAATTGGCGATAGATCTGGGGGTCTCGCTGGCCAAGGCAGACAGTTGACATCGTGCAGACATGTCATGCTCATGTTTGCCGTTTGCGTTCTGGCGTTATCTTGCTGAAAGACTGCGCCGGGTATGGGGTGCAGAAAGGGCAGTAATATGGCTTCCAGAATCTCTGTGACGTACCGTGCTGCTGTCAGGGTGCCTTGGATGGTGACTAAAGCCGTTTTGGTATTGTAGCCGATAGCACCCCAGACCACGATCTCGGGTGTTGGTCCACGATGGCGATACCGGATGCATTCATCATTGATACGTTCCAATGGTCTACGCCAAACCCGTCCGCGTCTGTCGTTGGTGTTCATACAAAAGCGGGATTCGTCGATGAAGACCACCGGCACCATTCCATTCGCCAGCCCACTCGTTCACAACACCATTGCAGTCGTATCGTGCGGTGCTCAGGTGTCAAAGGAAGACACAACAATGGATGCCTGGTAGACATTGTTGCGGCGTGTAACCGGCGTGCTATTGTCGCTATTGAAACTGAAGCAATACCTGGAATAGTGATGTTGTCGCGCAGTTGCCGCGGGATGATGGTTCTGTCCTCTAGCGCTGTTCGCAGTATCCACCTGTTGGTACGAGCTGACGTGCTTCTCTGGGCCCAGAGGCTGGTCTTCTGGCATGTGTGCCTTTCTCTCGCCATTACCTCCAACATTGGCCTACCTTCCGTGCGTCCCGCGACACATGGACAGCAATCCGTCTGGTTGACCATCCAGCCTTGGAGAGGACAATAATTCAACCTCGTTCAAACTTCGTTAATTGGATGAAACTGTTGTGCGGATTACAGAACTTTATGCACACGAGGCTGTTGCTTCCTCCCTACTGCATGGAACGTCTCGCACAGGTGTCAACTAATGAGCCAAAACAGGCACCCAGACATGCTGTATCAACCCAAATAGTCATGTTCCGTGAGCATGCATCTAATCCTTCTATAGTCAGAGGTAGACGAACCCCTCCCCCGCCCACTAAATATGGATATGGTCGGATAACTCCTTGTTGGTGGGGCATTTTCTTTGCAAAGCAGTGTAGTTATTTATCTCCTTTCTAAATTGAAACCAATTTAAATATTTTACGTCCAATGTAGAAGTAATTCATTTTGGTCTTGAAGGAATTATTGTAATATTTATGACAAATTACTGTTTTTGGCTCTAGCAATTCTACATTTCAAAACAGCACAAACTTCACTACCATCGTTTTGACTTAGTACTACGCAAATCGCTAGAGAGCGCCACTGAAAAAAAACTCACGCCCGACGCATAGAAAATAGCAAGACCTCCTAAAGATAAGTCCTGAGCGCGAAAACGTCATATATTGTTACATCATCATCCAAAGATGTTTAATTGCAATTCTACCAATAATAAGCTCTAAATTTTATCTTCGCATGATGGTGTAGCAATGTATGACGTTTTCGCACTCAGGCCTTATCTTTAGGAAGCATAGCAGGGTCCCGTCCATCTTTTCTTCATCCATGCTTATACTGAAAGCTTGCCCATTCACAACTCGACAAAAATATACAAGATAAATCAATTTTCTATATGAGAAATCAAGTAACCTCTATACAGGGTGTTTCATAATTTGTGTCCCGTCTTTAGGTCCAAATAACGACTCAAGGGGAACAGATTGGGGGAAAATTAATATTGATTATTTGGTTTTAATGTCCCCTAATTCAGAATAAAAATATTTCGCGTCCCTAGGGGTGAAGGGGTAAATTTTGAAAATTTTAATTTCGTTAGACCCCATGTGTTATTTAGAAAGTTGAGCATCATGTAAAATGTGGGTTTAGCAAAAAACCCGGTGAAAAAATTTGATTCCCTGCCCTTTATCGAGTGGGTAAAGTGAAAGGTATGGGTAGCTAATGTAGACAAAAACAGAAAAACTCATTAGAAATTTATTAGAACTTTATTATTTATTAGAAAACAGTACATTTGAAAATGAATGAGAATGACTGAGTCGTTACCCTGAAAAGCTAATAGTCTTGACCCCAGTCGTATGCAAATTTGCTCACACAAGCAGTCGAAGAATGAGTGGCATCTCAGGGAATATCCTTTGTCTTCAGTTGTCAGTGCTCCTTGTACAGTAGACAGAACGATCTTCAGTCTTCCATGTTTTCAATTTTTTTTTGTTTTGCTGTGTGTGGAAGGTAGGTTGCTTGCGTTGCTTATTCTAATAAGTATGGTTTTTGTTCACATCGGCTAGCCATACCTTTCACTTTACCCACTCGATAAAGGGGCCAGGGCATGAGATTTTTTCATCGGGTTTTTTGCTAAACCCACATTTTACATGATGCTCTACAACTTTCTAAATAAGACATGGGGTCTAACCCCTACCCCTACAAAATTAAAATTTACAAAATTTACCCCTTCACTCCCAGGGACGCAAAATGTTTTTATTCTGAATTAGGGGACATCAAAACCAAATAATCAATATTCATTTTCCCCCCACCTGTTTCCCTTGAACCTTTATTTGGACCTAAAGACGGGACACCAATTATGAAACACCCTGTATAATTTTAACGTTTTTCTACTTTGACAATTCAAACAACTCTAACAATGTTAAATTTTGTCGCTAGGAGGTGTTAAATCCTGCTGTTTGTGATTAATCTTTTAGAGTGTTTGAGTTTGAAAATGGATGAAGGCAAATAGGCAGGCTTTCTATTATCATTGTAGGCTATGGCTTTAGCTATGCCTTTAACAATGGAGTCTTTGTAAGGCTATGTGGTCAATTTTTTTCGTTTTCTCTGTTTATTGTAAAAGAAACAAAACTATGCGTTTTCTTATTTTGCAAGCATCAGTAAGCAATGAGCTTTTGTTGAGTAACATATTTCATTTTGTGTGAACCTGTGAGGTACATGTTCTCATGTACTTTCCTGTTAGTCCCATCGTAAAAAATATAGTTTGCTAAGCAATAAGAGAAATTCCATAAAGCATAATGCATTTTTTATTCTTGCAAATAATAATTTTAATTCTTATTGAGAATGAATTCAATTAAAGTGATCTTGGATTTTCAATTCCATTCTATAAAGAAACAATACAAAGTGAACTTTTCCGAAACGGAGGGAAAAAATACAAATGTAACTGACAATAACTACAATTATAGCTGCCGCCATATAAGTTGAATGACAGGATGACGTCATTTCTAATGCCAGCCAATCAACACCTCCTAAAGAGAAAGCCTCTGCACGGAAACGTCATATATTGTTACATCATCTAAGTAGGGCATTGTTATTCGTATTTCTACTAATAATAAACACTGAATTTGCACTACTATCATGATGTAACAATGTATGACGGTTTCCTTGCAGAGGCTTTCTTTTTAGGAGGTGTTGAGCCAATATACGGTAAGTAAATTGCTTAGCTATTCTATGAAACATCCGCTTTCGTTTTCGAAACATTGTTTTCGTATTTGTATTTAGTTTCTATTTTCGTTTTTTCTTTTAAATAGATAAATGAAATTAAAAAATTACGCAGAATAGTCGACTCGAATGCCATTTCTTTTATATTATGACTTTTAATAGGCTTTCCACGTTTCAACGATATCTCCACCATTACTATAGTAGAATAAGTGCATCATGGGTAAAATCCAGACAAATCATATTGAAGATAAGACTTACTGCGCATGTCAAAAAGATCGTTCAACTTAGGTGGCGGCAGCTATAATACATTGTATCTTATCTAACATACATTGAATGAAACAAGATAATTTCTTTACAATGGAATAATACCTCTGGAAATTTAAGTCAATATTCTCTGAATTTTAACAAATTACTTATTAACAATAACAACATAGTAAAACAGCATGTGGATGATAATAATTAAAGGATGGTATGAAAATAAAAACTTTATCTACATAAAAGACAGCGATTACAAAAAAGTAATCAAAATACTATTATTTTAAGTGACAAAATTTTTTTACAATCTGCTGGCCTTATGCTAGGAAACAAATTTAGATAATACATACCAAAGAATGAATCCTCTTTTCCCACAACATAGAGTAAGCATATTCAAAACTTAAAATAAAATACTTAATCACCTATATACGTATTTTGGTAACCATGTTACCATCTTTCAGTAAGGTGAATAACTAAATGATAAAACTAGACTTAAAAATGTAAACTCCATTTTAACAATAAGGCCAAAAAAACTATGGCCTGGTTCGAAGAACAAGGTTTTTCAGTTCTTCCATGGCCCGGGAATAGTCCAGACAGAAACCCAATAGAGAATGTGGGAAATTTTACGACGCGATACATCAAAACTCACAATCCCTAAAGCGTTGAAGACTTACGAGTTATTGCAGAAGAAGCATATCTTAAGTCTTAAGTCTTCCCATGTAGATTAGCAAGGGAAAACTGCAAGAAGTTAATATCTTCTATACCGCGAAGAATTCAAGCAGTCATCGCAGCCAAATGTGGTTTAACTCGATATTAGGTAATATATCGCCATACTTTTGTCCCAATTTTGAAAATCGCCCGATTCCTGTCCTTGGTGAACTTTAGTTAAATTGGATTTTCTTCTTTTATAGCAATACTGAAATCAGGAAAGAGGTTGTTCCGGAAATATGTACAGTGTCTTCATCCACATGTCAATAAACATTTAATATTTAATTTATACTTTCATTAAAAATTGTTGAACATTACATTAAGAAAAAAGCAGAATAAAAAAGTCGGCAAATTTTTTTCACAGAGGGTATTTGACATAAAACAATTTAAAACAAAACACAGTTTATATACGGTACTCCTCTATTTTCTCTTTTCCATACTGAGTTATAATACACAAATGAAATTTCAAAATTGTACTGATTGTTATCTATTTAATAAAACTCACAAATTTTTTACAACCAATAATGTATTATCAAGCCATTAGCAAAAATAATTTTTTAATGTTATAAAAAATTTTTTTCTTTCAAAGAAATGAGTCAGATATGAACGTTGAAGGAATAGCGAAAGATTATGAAAAATTAAACGATTTTTCCAGGATTTCTTCTATAATTAAAGGGCAAATGACACCAAATTGGAAGTTGATTTCATATAGTTTTCAACACTTTCCTGATACTAAATATCAATTTTATTATGTTTTACTTTCATTTTTAATAAAGAAATCATAATTTAAAAGTCTTCCAATGATATAAACTCATTATGAATTTTGTCAAAAACTCTCGAAATAGCGTTGCTTATGACGTCAGTTTTGCTAACCGAGGCCGACGAGATTAACAGGGCGTGGCGCGATTCAAAAGCTACAGGCCAACACCACCTAGACAGAAGGCCTGATAACGAAAACGTTATACAGGGTATTTATAATTAAAGTTACATTTTGACATGGCCATAAAAAAAACCTACTGGACCAAAAGCTATTATACTTGGTAATATTATACAAGAGGGCATGGGAAGTTCATATTCACAAAAATAAAGTAAGTTCAAAAGGTCACCACCAGCATGGAATGACACTCTATGAAATATTCATATACGAAATTAGACACGAAGACACAGGTTAACAAGTCTTTATTCGTTACTAAAAATAATTTTAGTCATGTAACTAATTTTAGTAACGATTAAAGACTTGTAACCTGTGTCCTCGTGTTTAATTTCGCATACGAATATCGCATAGAGCGCCATTCCATGCTGGTGGTGACCTTTTGAACCATTTTTTTTTTTTTTTTGGTGAGTATGAACTTCCCATGCCCTCTTGTATAATTAATATTACCAAGTATTATAGCTTTTGGTCCAGTAGTTTTTTTTATGGCCATGTCAAAATGTAACTTTATTATAGCTTTTGGTCCAGTAGTTTTTTTATGGCCATGTCAAAATGTAACTTTAATTATAAAGACCCTGTATATTGTTACATCATTATTAGCGACCATCGTTTATACTATTTCTACCAATAATAAGCTCTAAATTTGGTCGATTTATAACGATTTCGTTATCAGGCCTTCTATCTATAATCCGTCCAGCCTTAGTCTGCGCGAAGTATGATGGACATATTAATTGTTGTATATTGTTTAATTTTTATTTTAACAATGTCCAACAATTGAAACGACCATTACATTTCGCGCAAACTAAAGCTAGACGGACTATAGGAGGTGTTGCACATGCCCGACCAAATATACAGGGCCTATTAATCTCGTCGGTCTCGGCTTAGCAACGATGGACGTCAAGCGCAGCTATCGTTTTTGAATGGAGGGGCCCCTCATTCTCTTTCTTAAAAATTTTTTTCCATAAAAAGCTTGCTGTTTTCTTATATACATACATAGCATATACTTTCTTTCTAATTATTTATTATCTCGATGCGATATTTTCTGTGTCATTTGCCCTTTAATGCAATATTTAAAGTAATAAGTTTAATAACTGAAATACAATGCTATTTGTATTTTTTTTAATTACAATTAAAATGATTTAACCTACTTAAAAATTTATTAGTAATCTAATTTCTTTTTTCTTTTCTTTGGCTGATATTAGTAATTATTACTTTTATAATTAGCAAAGACAAAAGATAATTACAATTTCTTTTATAATTGACGAATTAAGGAGTTTTACACGCATTATTGAAAACAATCAACAATGACTTCTACAGATACTTTACACACCGTTGAATTTTAACAATCAGCAATTTTTCTTTGGTTGAAACAATGAAGTTTATGTTGTTTTTCGGACTAAGATGATCAGGTAACTTTTCCGCGCTAGAGCAACACCTCCTAAAAAGAAACCTTGTGCACTAGAGCTACTAAATTTATACTAGCTGACTCGACCGCCATTACGGAGCCCACTTGTAATAGTAATGCATGCAATAAGAGCAAAGATTTTTATTTTACTGATTAAAATCTTTGCGAAAATATCTAAAATTGGAAGAAATGGAAAGAGCAGTATCAGATTAGTATATACATGTTCGATGGAAGCTATCATTACCAACATTTCGAAGAAATTTTAATCTTTATATGTCAAAAGAGCATAATGTTGCCTCATCTCGTCAAGAGAGGGGCATATAAATGAAGCTAGAAACATGTGTAATACCGTGTCATCTCCTTGCGAGTCGCAAGGGGAATACAGAATGCGAATCGCTACATATGTTTCCAGCTTCATTTATATGGCCCTCTCTTGATGAGATGTGGCAACATTATGCTCTTTTGACATGTAAAAATTAAAATTTCTTTGAAATGTTGGTAATAATAGCCTTCTATCGCATATGCACATACTATGACACTGCTCTTTTCATTTCTTCCAATTTTAGCCATTTTTGCAAATATTTTAATCAGTAAAATAAAAATACTCGCTCTTATAGCATGCATTACTATTACTAGAGGGCTCCGTAATGGCAGTCGAGTCTGCTCAGTATAATATAGTTGCTATATACTGTGCACGGAAACGTCATAAATTGTTGAATCAAAGCCGACTAGAAAGACAGGCCCGGACGCGGAAAAGGCACCTAACCATAGAAGTCCGAGTAACCATCATTGTTTCCATCTTGAAATTTAACACTCAGTATTTTTTCGTTTCTTGAAAACAATGAAGGTTTGATTGTTGGTCGGACTACTATGTTTGGTGACTTTTCCGCGTCAGGGCCTTGTATTTCTCGTTGGCCACGTTGTTGAATCATCTAAGTAGGGCATTGTTATTCGTATTTCTACCAATAATAAGCCCTGAATTTGCACTACTATGATGATGTAACAATGTTAGCGGTTTCCGTGCAAAGGCTTTCTCTTAAGGAGGTGGTGGCCAGGGCAACGCCTCCTACGGTGCATATACTTTTTAGCTAGTGGCACTAGAAGCGTTCTTGAGGCATATACTTTTCGGCTATTACGGACCCTGTTTGCGTATACTTTTCTACTGCTAGTGTGCCAGAAACCCCAGTATTTCTTCTAGCAAGCACGGGCATAGCCTACAACAATAGAAGAAACGCCAGCATTTCTTCTATTATTGTAGGCTATGGCCACGGCCTTCTAGAAACTACCAGGCCTGAACATTGAAAAGATAAAACATTGTTACGTCAAGCTGGTGATGCCATTACAGAAGTTAGTTAAACGTCACAATCTTAGTGCTTCAACAATACAATATTGACGTCATGTTCACGCCTGGTAGTTTTTAGGAGGCCGTGCTATATCACAAGCGATTTCAAAGATGGCAGCCTCCATGTACGAAGTTGTTTTGTGTTTAGAAGACGCCATGATAGAAAATCGTACAAGTGGTGCAGTTACTTTTCAGCTAGGAGCCTATAATCTATCCAACGAAAGTTTGAATGAGCGTGTCCATATCAATTTCCAATTTCTTGCATTGTAGACATTGTTAATGTTTTCTTGCAACAATGCCTAAACAATTGAAAGCTGAAATATAATTAGACACACCCATTCAAACTTTCATTGGACAAAGTAAAAAACGCTAGAAGTCGTTTCCTTTTCTTCCGTGCTAGAAGTTTGCTACTTTCGTCACTGCTGTGTCCTGGTGGCGCTAGCTGCTATCTGAAAAGTATATGCACCCTTAGAGATAAGGCCTGAGCGCGAAAACGTCATACATTGTTACATCATCATCCGATGACATGGTTAATCGCATTTCTACCAATAATAAGCCCTGAGTTATGTCTTCGCATCATGATGTAGCAATGTATGACGTTTTCGCGATCAGGCCTTACTTTTAGGAGGCATTGGCCAGGGCTGTCTTTCACGTGGATTACTGTTTGAGATGAAATTACGTATGTCTTTTTTCACGACGATTTCATAACGTTTCAGCCGGCCGAGAGGGCTAGGGCATAGGCTTTCTAGTTCTCGAGTCTGCCTGGTTTATTTGGTGGGTATGGATGTTTGCGTTTGTCCCGGGCTGCGTACAGATATAATTTGTGTAAAAGGCGCAAAATGACCTTAGTAGTCGACCTCAAAATCTCTAATCAACCAACCCTCATAATGTTTCAAAATATTTTACAAACGCTGCTTCAAAATTTTTAAACAATTTTACTGCAAGTTTGGATGGAACTGTTATTTGGCCCATTTTAAGTTGTTTTTCAACGTTGTAAGTCTTCCATGAAATAAATGGAAAACAAGTTTTAAAACCTTTATTCGATTTTTGAAAATTCATATACTGGATTGTATTGTCATCGTAAATGAAACAGTGTGCCAAATTTGGAGACGTTTGAATAACGGGAAATGGGTTTAAAATTGATTACAAGATTTGAACAAACAGGCAGACAGAATGCAAAGAAACAACTTATAGAAAAATAAAATCTTGTGCCCTTGAGTTCTTAATATGTTTTATTGCACTAATTTTGTGTACGTATTATTAGATATGACCAACGATATGAAATGAGTAGATCGCTTATTTGGCCGCCATCTTTGGGGCAATGTGAAGGCGGCGAAATGTGGAACTAATCTCTAGGCGCCATTACTATGGTTAGCAGAACTTCGATAGCTGAGCCGGTAACCGCGCAAAAACTAAGGCAGAACCTTCGTTCGCAGTCCCAGTTATGTGTTTTTTTATCCTCTGAATTTAAATGAAGACTGTTTATGGAACATGGAGGGCATTTAATTTTTTTGATATAGTTAAATTTCATGTATGTGCTCAAATAACGGTTTTAAAGCTTGTGTTTCGACTTACATTGATGATGCACAAGTTCATAGGCCTAATAACCAAAATCGGAGGGAACTTGTAATCTACAAGTTTACAATAAGTATAAAATGTTTTATGGATATAACCTTTCTATATTGTATGTAAGTATGATTTAAAAACTCTGCTTGTTTTTTTTTGTCCCATGTAAAATCAATTTTCAATGTCCGCACATCGCGCGATGACTGATCATGCGACTAAACTGACATTGCAGCATTAGTCAATTTCAGCATTAAATTTTTATCATGTTTAAGCTGCATACCACATGTGGTTCTAAAAACCTTTTCTGCAATTTTGCATAACATAATAACATCAAGCGATGGTTTTATTAGCCCTCCCTTCTGTTTAATATCAATTAGGACTGATTTTGAGGTAGTTTTACCATTGTTCAATAGTTCAATGCAGTCATTGCATTTTAACTTGGGTACAAAAGAACGAATGACCCAATCAGCAGTATATTACAGAACATTGTCACAATAGGTTGTCAAGGGTTCATACTCTTTTATCAAATGACAAAAAATTATTAGTATCAGAATTCTCAAGTTTTGGGCAATTGTTTTGTGTTGGAAAATCTATTTGGGCATTTTCTGTTTCTGTTTCCTCACAATTTCCAAATTTGGAGGGATCAATTCTTGCTAACAGTGTTTTTCTATATGCATACTTGAACTGGAGTGGACTTGGATTATTAAGATTTCCTCCCCTGTTGCTGATACAGGAGAAAAAAAGCTCTAGGTGGTCCTGACTTAACTTTCTTGTTAATAAGAATTTCAAGGGAGCATTTTCACTCCACAAAAATTCTTTACAAAGACCCTTTAAGCTTGTTAGATTTATAATGAAGCCTAGGATTCCGATTTTTCTTTGTGTTTCAAGTAGGTATTTACCCGAAGAATTTTTAAGTGTTTTCAGATAAGCAATTGCATTGTCAATCTTGCAACAAGTCATTTCCATGTTTCTTGTACTGATCGGTTGTTTTGTTCCTTTGGCATATAGGTGGCATGAATTCAACAGATCAAAAACCGTATTGAAGATTTCAACAAATTCAACAGTTGCATCTACATCACTAAAACCATCAATTCCAACATCTTTGCAGAATTTAAGAGCTGAAGCAACAGAGCCACTTATTGTTTGACATGCCAATTTTACTTTCATTTTTTGGGATTGCCAATTTAAATGTCTTTCAGATAGCTTATTTGCTGCATGCAAACCTTCTTTTTCCTGTAATTGATAAACATATCAATATATTCCCATTTGATGTATATCCTTTCTCACTTAATAATATTTTTTTTCTCCCAGCAGATTGCGAATTAATTTTATCATGTGTGCTGCATCCAAAAAACAATAACCATTTGTGTTTTTGTTAGATGGGTTCTCTATCCATGATTCAAATTTATCATCCATGATAGTAAGATGTACTCCCAGGGATTTGAACATTGAAATGTTATTTGATGCACCGTCACATGTAATAGAAATGCATTTTGCACCTACACTTTCTATTTTTCTCAAATATCGTATCACTAGATTAGCACAGATAGAGCCAGATATTCCATTAATAAGTGAGTAACCTAAAGGGAGTTTCCACATTCCGTTAATTGCTGTCACCATGAACACTAATGCTCCAGTTGCTACAGGAACTTCATCATTCTCAATGATGCCATGCCCAAGATCGCAGTAACCAATAACAGATTTTCCATCCCATTCAATCTGTTTTTTTTAAACCATTTCATCAATCATCAAACATACAAATAAAGGATCTTTCTTCTTTTCTACTCCCAGGCGTGTAATCGTTAAAGATTCATAAATGAAAGGTCTTAAGAGGATTTTTTTCACGCCAAACCTCAGATGTTGATATTATTGATGAAAAATAGGAAAGAAAATTCCACAGCCTGGGATCGAATTAGGAACCTTCTGCTCTCCCTGCAGATGCGCCAAGCAATTGCGCCACCATAGGCTTTTTTTCCTATTTTTCATCAATAATATCAACATCTGAGGTTTGGCGTGAAAAAATCCTCTTAAGACCTTTCATTTATTAATATTATAAATTGTTTAAATATTTTTATTTTTACTTTATTTTTATTTTTTTGTACTTATTTAGATTTTTTTGAATTGCTTTTCTTTTTGTCTTGTCCTTTGTTGTTTCATAGTTTTTTTTTGTTTTTTTTTTTGATTTGGCTCCTATTGTTGAATTATTTTCCTTTCTTTTTCTTTTTAGTGACTCAGGATCTTTACCTAATTAATGTCGTACTAATTAGACTATTTTTGTATATTGATCTGTAAAAAGTTGTGAAAGATGGCCCTAAGACAGGCCTCCAAGCCTTTTGGGCAATTTTTAACCCTGAATTTAAAAGTATTCTTTTTTTTAAACAAAAAACTCTTGAATTTATCTTATTTGAATTTTATACAATATTCATTATTACTAATTTATTGTAATTTGTAAATAATTATAATTATAAATAAATAAATAAATAAATAAATAAAATAATGCAACCCTCACATTTTTGACTCATTAGCAACAGAAAGTGATCGAGAAATTGAAAAAAAAAAAAGTTAATTAATGTAATGTATCTTACCGTGTATAATAATGCACTGCTATGTTAAATGAGAGTTTAGTCCAAAAAAAAAACCCCAATGTAGAAATACATGGATTCGTCAGACTGGTTTAATGCTTCCCCCCTCCCAACATTCTTATGCGACCTCCGACCTCCCCCAAATTTAAATCTTTTTAATGTCAAAATTGTTCGCATTGTGCCCGAATACATACGGTATATAATTTCATAAATATGCATAGACAATCGTTCTGTATCATTGAAACGACAGTAACATGTTTGGATGTATATATAATCAATCAATCACTATATGAAAGACCAGGATTTTTACATGAGAAAAACATTCTGTGGCGCAAAAAATAAAAATACACCTGTGAAAGGTCAGTGGTGAATCTTTAATATATCTTTTATTGCAATTTAAAGCTGAACAAGAAATCGGCATCGAGTTTGGGTGTGTTTATCTACGCAAAATTACACACGTAAACATCGACGGATGACAATATGATCAAGTTAAAAACAGCAAATAAAGTTCTGATTCTTAAAAGAAAAAAAAAACAAAAAAAAAAAACGGCCACCTTCACTAATTATTATTAGAGCTCCCCATTATCATGAAAAGTGATTGATGGGGAAGAAAAGGTTTCACTGCAAGGTCTTATAGCAGACGTCAACGTTTAAATCAAGCACCAAATATTAATTATTTTAGGTAAATTTTTGGCATGCCATCATTTTGTTATGTCTATG